>NAJQ01000181.1:0-46369 GCA_005059865.1 Friedmanniomyces simplex
ATTGCCGGCTCGAAAGGCAACGTCTACACGGTCACCATCTCGCACATGCCAAGCTGCACCTGCCCGGTCAACCTTTTCATCAAAGGCGGCGAGGAGCGCTGCTGCAAGCATGTCTTCTACGTGTTCCATCACGTCCTCAAGGCTCCCGATCACCTCGCCTACCAGAACGCTTTCCTCACTTCGGAGCTCCGCGAGATCTTCGATAACGCACCGGATCTTCCGACCGAAATGGTCAAGGAGGAGCCTACTAATGACTGCAACCGCAAGCCGCTAACCGACGATTGCCCGATCTGCTTCATGGATTTCGAGAGCGACAACAAGGCCGTCTGGTGCCGTGCAGCTTGCGGCAACAATTTCCACAAGGAGTGCTTCGGTCGGTGGGCCAAGATCAAGGCTGGCAACGTTACTTGCCCGTTCTGCCGGACACCGTGGGAATCCGATGAGGATGGCAAGAAGAGGAAGGTGGATGTGGCGGGGATTGCTATGCCGGGTGAGCTGTCGGCGAGTGGGTATCAGAATGTGGCGCATTTGCTGGAATACGAGTGATGGGTGGGCGGGCACGCGGCGAGTGCCTATGGACGGTGATGATGATTATGCGCGCTTGAGCGAGAGCGCGAAAAATGCATCGCTTGGGAGGCTCAAGGGTATCGACCATGATAACGCTATGTGATGTGGTGATGATGACGAAACGGTACGAGGAGACGGACAGTCGCTATTCTGACGAGGCGCGTCGTCCGCGCGTGTACGTGACGTGGAAGCGGATTGCTAGCTATCACTACAAGTGTAGATTTAGCGTGTGCCAAAAGCAAGCTTTCGCTCATGCTCACGCTCTTGGAAACCAGTGACCGAAGGATGGTGCTTCGGTTGAAGCCGTACGTGTAGACACCTTCGTGCCATCTACGAGCTGTGCTATGCGCCAAACCTCGCCCTTCTCGAGAAGCTCGGTGAGTGACACCCTTGCGACCATTTTTCCTTCGCCGCGGGTGTTGCCGAGAATATCAAGTCCAAACACATGGTACGACGTACCAGAGTTCAACTCCGAGCTGGGAGGTGTGCCGCAGGCGTCTTAAAGTAGGATGCGAAGGGGTATACCGGAGCCGCTTGTGCTTGGTGAGGGCTCGCATAACGTGCTAGCGGGCTTCAACAAGTCGAGGGCTGGCGTGAGCTCTCACAAGGTCGTGGTCGAGCCGTAGAACGAACAGGGCAAGAGCTGCGCCTAGTCTTGCCGGAGGGGAAGACCTTTCTAGGCTCGGTACCTCAACACGGGCCTTTGAGTCCTGTGAGGAGGGCCGCCAGGGTCTGGTGTCCGCCACCCTTCGCTTTGCCCTCGATGGTAATCTCCGTTGGCTGTACAAGCCGCCCGTCTACCGTTGATAACCCAATCCTTGGTCCGTGCGTTTCGTCAAGGTAAGAAGACACCGGGGAGGACGAGTCGTGCGGCCGTGACTCCGGCGAGACATCGAGGATACGCCAAGGACCTCCGAACTTCACGCGCTTCTCCGATCCTGCATCGTGACCGTGCTTCTCACACCGACTGTACGTGACGCTGTCCCACAGGCTGCCGAGTACTTCGTCGCGTAGGACAATGTCGTCAGCAGTCCAGGTATCCCAGTCGATACGACGATCTTCCGGCGTGATCTTAGGTGCGTACGATGCCGGGGATGGCGAAGACTGCTCGTCTCGAGTTTGATAGGGCGGCACAAAATCTCCGGTCTCGATTCCACTCGTGAGTAAGTCTGCGCCGACTGGGCCCAAGAGACCCACCATCTCATCAACTCGCCTCTCCTGGCCGATGGCAGTCGTTGCCTGGCTGAGTATCACACCATGATCGAAGCGAGTCGGGTGCATTGTCTGCAGCGTTACGCCAGTCGTAGCGCATCTCTGCAACAACGTGTGCTGAATGGGCGCTGGACCGCGAAACTGCGGCAGGAGCGAGGGGTGCACGTTGAGGCCACCATACTTTGCCTCGTTAAGCAATCTCCCGGGTACCAGAAGACCGAACGACACGGCGATGACCAGGTTGGTGTTTGGCGGAGCCTGCCAACCCTCGAAAGAGTCAATTTGGTGCAGGCTCAGGCCAAGCTCAGCGGCGACGGGCTTGATGGGGACGGATTGAGTACGCTTGTAGCCGCGTCCGACCCGTTTGTCTGGTCTGCAGAGGACATCGATCGAGGCTATCTTGCCCGGGCGAATTTGCTGTAGCTTGTGCAGGGCGCGTAAAGAGTAGATACTGAACTCATCTGCGCCGCAGAAGAGGATCTTGAGCGAATCATGTTGCTTGATGGTCGGCAGTGAGCTGTATTTCCTGATGCTTGTGATGGCGCGGCCGAAGAAGCCTGGTTGACGGAGCATGTGTCTTCGATGAAGCAATGAGGTTGGAGACGCGAGTTTGAACGCGCATGTGGAATCGCACGTGACTGGCGGGTACAGCCGCTCGGCCTTGGCAAGACTTCCGGAAAGCCCACCTGCAAGTTGAAATGGAGCGTTAGACTGTACAGCGACAGCGACGAAGCGCCCTACATCACCACACCACACCCAACGCAACCGGTACGTTTCCCCATATCCCATGCTCTTTCCTTCGACCATAGCGTCAATACCACATTTCGCAACGTAGCGCGCTCGCCCCGCGCCCACCAATACCACCAACACGGCTTGACCGAAGGCTCTGGAGGACTACGAGCTAACAGACCCGATTACAGCAAGTATGGGTAAGGGAAAGCCAAGAGGTCTTTTGGCGGCGCGGAAGCTGCAGAACCACAGACGTGAGGGCAAATGGGCGGATCTGCACTACAAGAAGAGACTGCTGGGGACGGCCTACAAGTCATCGCCATTCGGCGTACGTATTCCCCGCACACCAGCAGCGACAGCCATACCAAAGAGCAATAAATGGTGGCCGTGGACATTGGCAGCGTGGAGGTTATGTGGGTATTCGCGGACTGCAGGCTAACGGATGGTTTCAAGGGTTCTTCCCACGCCAAGGGCATAGTCCTCGAGAAGGTCGGTGTCGAGGCCAAGCAGCCCAACTCCGCCATCCGCAAGTGTGTGCGTGTGCAACTCATCAAGAACGGCAAGAAGGTCACCGCTTTCGGTACGTCAAAGCCAATCCACACTCTGCACAACGCCACATCTACGCGCCTTGCTAACGTACCACGCAGTACCCAACGACGGATGCCTGAACTTCGTGGACGAGAACGACGAGGTCCTGCTTGCCGGTTTCGGTCGCAAGGGCAAGGCCAAGGGTGATATCCCTGGTGTGCGATTCAAGGTCGTTAAGGTCTCCGGCGTTGGTCTCAGTGCGCTGTGGAATGAGAAGAAGGAGAAGCCACGTTCGTAGAGAGCAAGTCCAACATGCATTACAGAGGGCACGGCGTTCTGCGCGCGGACAAACGATAGGCTCACTAAGCTTGCGTCTGTAGCTGTGGGTACAGTGGCAATGAACGATCGACCCCAACCCAAGCTCTTCCTGACTTCCGCTCATGTTCGAGACTAGCGTGAGTAGCCAAAAGTCGGTACATGTAATGCAAGTCTCGTGGGCGGAGCGGGAAGCCAACACACTTTGAACGCACAATATCTACTGGCGTCTATGCAAGCCATTTATTTCATCGTAACAAGCTCCTCCGCCGACGTAGGATGAATCGCCACACACCGATCGAAATCCGCCTTCGTCGCGCCCATCTTGATCGCCACTCCGAAACCCTGCAGAATCTCATCCGACGCTATGCCCAAGATATGCATGCCCACTACCTTCTCCTCCTTGCCCTTGCACACGAGCTTGTACGACGTCGGTCCCTTGTCGTCTTGCTCCATCATCGAATAGTACATAGCCGTGAATGAGCTATTGTACACCTTGATACTCTCATCCCCAAACTCCTTCCGCGCGGCGGGCTCCGTCATGCCGATACTGCCTACCGTCGGGTGTGAGAAGACGACGGAAGGGATGTTGCTGTAATCCAGATGTGCGTCTGCCTGTCCACCGAATAAGCGGTCCGCGAGGCGGCGGCCGGCGGCGATAGCCACGGGAGTGAGCTCGAAACCGCGATCGCAGACATCGCCGAGGGCGAAGATATTGTCGATGTTGGTGTTCTGGTAGTCGTCGGTCTTGATGTGACCTTTTTCGTTCTGGGATACTTTCGTTACGCCCAGGTTCAGCTTCTCCAATTCTGGGGTGCGGCCGATGGCCCAGAGTAGGGTATCCACCTCGAAACTGCCCTCGCCGTTGGAGTCCTTGTAGTGCAGACGCATGCGGCCGTCACCCAGGTCCTCGACTTTCGACTGCGAGGACTGCTTGTGCAAATGCACGCCCTGGCGCTCGTACTCCGCCGTGACCTTCTCCTGGATCATGGGATCAAACGTCCGCAGGAAGGTATCGTGGCGGATGAACAGGTGCGTCTCCGTGCCCAGCGCGTGGAACATGCCCGCGAACTCCACGGCGATGTATCCGGCGCCCACAATCGCCACTTTCTTCGGCTGCTTCTCGAGGTCGAAGAAGCCGTCGGAGTTGATTCCCAGTTCGCCACCAGGGATTTTGGGGGGAGGTGCCGGGTGTCCGCCAACGGCTACGAGAATGTTCTTCGCTTTGATGCTGACTTCCGTACTATTATCCAGCAGCACTTTCACCGTATGCGTATCCACGAAACTCGCCGTACCGTGCAGATACTCCACTTTATCATTCTTCAGATTCTTCTCATAAATCCCATTCAACCTCTTGATATACGCGTCCCGCTTCTTCTTAAACATGGGCCAGTCAAACGGCGCGGTGGTGTCCACGCTGAACCCGTACGCCTTGGCCTCCTTGATCGTCTCCGCGATGCTCGCCGCGCTCCACGTGATCTTCTTCGGCACGCAGCCCACGTTCACGCACGTCCCGCCCAGCCGCTTGTTCTCGATGGCGATGGCTTTGGCGCCGTACATACCGCTTGCGCGGCGGGCGCTGGCGAGGCCGCCGGAGCCGCCGCCGATGACGAGGTAGTCGCACTCTTTTTGAATGGGCGCCATGGCTGCGGGTGCGCCGGAGAAGTGTCGCGAGAGGGTTGTTAGACGCTGTGCGCTGGTGGCCGTTGTCCTGAGGGTTGACCGAGATGCTGCGTTGGACGTGGTGCCGGAGGCGAGACGGAGGAGAGTGGAAGGAGACAGTTTGCCGGCTTTTACAAGAGCAGGTGGGAGCTCTTATATATGTCTTTCTCGGGGAGTGACGTCTAGATCGATCGACAGTTGGTGTCTATGTACCACTCGCACGCGAACTCAGGCAATGGAGCTATTCAGTGGAGGCAGGAGCTGAAGTGAGGGTGTGATCAATCCGCCCCTATCCGGCTGCCAGATCGGACGAAACGTGTCCTGGTTGGGAGCGAAGCGCGCAGAGCGTGGAATACTTTGTTAGACGTGCAGGGAGCTGTCAGAATACCTCTCTAGCTCGTGATGATGACAAAATGTTCCAGAGGGGGGCGAAAATGCCCCTCGCTGAGCGATGGTCTGTGCTGATATAACATTTGCAAAGAGAGTCGAAATGGACGACAAATGCTTAGGACCAACGACTTACGTGCGAGAATGCAAAGGCAACAATACCACGGCATCCCAATATTGAATGCAGTATGGCGCTGTGACGAGGCTGGAAAATTGTCTCATAAGCCTCGCATGACTTTCACTTGATTGTATTAAGCATTACGGTATTTCGATCCTAAAATATGTATCATACAGGTCAATGGCACATTGTCAAGGTATCCGTTCTGTCGTCTCATTCTCTCGCGTCGTTCCCTTGATCTGCCCTCCCTCTTCATCCGCTCACTCCGCGACCTCCCTCCGGCGCTTGCAGAGTCCTCGATTGCTGCACGAATCTCCATCTAGCCGGCCTCGTGCAGCCCTTACTCGAGCCGAGTTGTTCGACCATCGTCTGCGTGGCCTTGTCAACCTGCTGCGTCAGCAGCATTATGAGGGATCAGGCGACCCTTGAGGCCATGGTCTTCGGTCGTCCGGAGCTTCCTCTTGAATGAAGCGGATACATCTTGCCCTAAGGGATCACCTGCGACTCATCGCCAATCCCAATCGGTACCTCCCGCTCCCACACCATTCGCAGGACCCAAAGTACCCATCGTAGACCCCATGCCAACACCAGACACCATCTGCTGCCCGGCATGCGAGCTCAGAGACGAGTCACCCGACCCACCACACAGTTGCATATTCTGCATAGCATCCATCGGCGAACTCGTGAAATCGAACGAGAGGTCGTGGAAACCGACAGCGGGAACGCCTTGTGCCGGGAAAGGTGTCCAGAAAGCGTGCTGGACTTGGCTTGGGTCCATCGGAGCGGTGGGGTCGCTATAGTAAGTCGGGAATGTGGAAGGCGGGTGTTGAGGAGGAGCGAAAGGCGTGTCAGGTGGTTGATTGCTGGATCCCGAGCTCCCCGACGCCGTGCGGCCTTCCGACGACTGGACTCGCGGGATAGAGGCGGCGAAGAAGGCGGTGGTGGGCGACGTCAGGGGTTGCGTGGCGAGTTCCCGAAACCCGGGGATGGCATTGGCGCCTTCGGGCAGCGTTATGTTCCACTTTACCGCCAACGAGCGGACGATGTCGATACATCGCGCGGCGAACTGGTGGTTGACGGAAATTGTCTGCAAGTCGTGCATGCCTTGGCTGAGGTTGTGTGTGGCGACGTCGGACGGGAGGTTGAGTAGATGGATGGTGCTCGCGGTCATTATCCAGCTGCAGACAGTGAGGGAGACGCGCCGTAGGCCGGAGATGGCTCGAAGCGCATTCATTATGCTCGAGATCTCGTTGGCGCAGTGGGTGCAGGTGTCGTGAGGATATAAACCAGCGCCTCTCAAGTCCAGCTTGATGTAGGGTCGGAAAAGGCTATAGTTTTGTCAGCTCTGTACTCGTTCTAGGCCATGGGCTCGGTCGGCACTCACTGCAATACGCAAGCATTGTAATACATATGCAAGACCAGCACATGTGGCAAAGCCGTATTCTCCAACCGGAAAGCCTCCGGGAGGTTGTGATGCCACTCCTGATATTTTGCGTACGCAGCCGCTAGTCGTCGGCTAGTGAAGCGCTCCCGAGGCGCATAGAATGTATTCACCATATCGCTCGCTAGCTCACTGAGCTGGCTGCGACATTCGATGAACAGCATTGGGCGCGCTGCCTGCTGAATGTTGGGACTCATAGCTAGATTCGCATCGTCGTGGTATGGCTGCCAGGTCAGCGACTCCGAGTGATCGTTTCGTGAAGGTTTCGCGATGTCTGCTGCGCATCGGGGGAGCAGCGAGAGTCTGCCAAAACTAACGGCGCAAGCTCTGGTAATCTGTTAGCTGATATCCCGGCAACGCATACTATTGAATGGCAGAGCTTACGTCTCAAGATTGAAAACACCCCAAAATGTGATCTTCCGAGCTTCCAGCTCCGCCGAGCGAAGTCCACTTCCTGCAACGGAAAGATGCAAGCCCATCTCCACGGCCATTCGCACGCATCGTCCCGAGTATTGATAAGAGTTGCTTTCTCTTCCTTGCGAACACTCTCGTGTGGCCATTAAACCAAGCGCTTGAATCGTGGTCAGGCATGTCTTCTCCTCCCGGTCCAACAATGGCTTGGCGTCCGCGAAGAAGTGATCGCCGGCGGTTGCTGGGTTGCGCGGGTCCGTGCGCGCTGCTGCACGATCGGAGTAGTGACATGCTAATGCCATGACCGCGTTCACGAGCATTGCGCTGCAGTGGTCTGTACTACCGCGACCCATGTCCCGCAGGAACAGGTCGCGAGGGAAGAAGTGGTAGATGGGATGAACCCAAGAGAAGTACAGATTCAGCAAGTGTTCAATGAACTCCGCATCTTGTGGTTGGCTGAACCAGGATCCTGGGGTTTGTGCTGGTTTGACGTCCGTCAGAGCTTCGTGCCCGTCTTCGGATGATTGCTCCCGAGATAGCGCGCATGGGAAAGAGGCAGGTGTAGGTGTGATGTCGATTGTCATGGGCTGAGAGATCTGCTGCGCAAAGTCGGCCTCCAGAGTCTGCGGCGCATAGCTATGGGGTAGCCGAACGTTGGTCCGCAGAGATGCTGCGACCACTTCGAAGGACAACTCTCCTCTGAGACTTTGCAAAAGCGAGACCGGCTCTTCATCGGGCAAGCTCCGTAGGGACGCTACTATGACCTCAAGCGCAGAGTTTTGCTGCTGGAGACTCTGTATGTCCCGCTTCAAGGCACCTTTCCGCCGGTGGTCGCTGTCTGCGTCGTAACTGCACTCGGTGCGGTAGACAGCCACGCAAGTGGAACAGGCTGGTAGGGCGCCATCACACTAGAGCGCCTTGTCAGCTGTGATCCTGATCGGACTCTTTGATCGAGACAGCTCACTTTGGACTTTCGCTTCCGACATTGCAGGCAAGCCGATGACACCGCTCGCCGCTTGTTCGCCTTGAGATCAGAAGGGATGATGCCACTGTCTGAGGTGTCCTGCTCGTCCTTGGGACGTATTGGTCGGGGAGGCATGAGCGCTTGCTGAGGTTGATGAGGAGAGACACTCCGTAGTGTGCTGCGAAGACGTCACACACTGGAATGGAAATGAGAAAGCTAGTCAAGGAAAGAGTGAGTAAGGTGCAGGTCTGTGCAGTAAGGGACAACAACTCCGCAAAGTATGAGAGGTGCGAGCCGTGGTCTTTTGGCTCAGGCCCAGGTATCTGTGCTGCGCCAGACTGTCACCGTCTCCTCGGTGTACCGACAGAACGAGAGGCTGCCAAGACCGCTCAGTAATGGAGATCTTCAGCTCCAGCATTGTCGACCCGACGTCCAGGGGAGCTTGGCGCCCGCGTCGCGGATGTACAGGACCGCTTGGCGGCATCAGAGGGTGAAGTTGCTCGTGGCAGGTTGAGGAGAGAAGATACCGTGCCGGAGACGCAATAAGTGCGCTGTAGTCAGACCTCGAAGCTTGATGCTCCGGGTGCAACGGCAGCGGCAGGCACGGCGATTGGAAGCGGTGGAGAAGGGTGGGCTTGTTTGGAGCCTGCCCTACGACGATCATTGCCCGGAGCCGGCTGCTGAGAAACGGTCGAGCTTGGTGATGCAACCTGTGGCTGTTCGCGTGGCCGAATCTGCACCCAGCGCCGCGCCGCCCTAAGTCCGCCCCGCTCGCTTGCGCGCGCTCGACGGCGGGGCGTACACGCCTACACCGGATCACCCCTCTGATGAACAATTGGCGGTACGGATGCCACGGTTGTTGAACTATCATTTCTGGTTGTTGAACTATCATTTCTGTTTCTTCCAGGTTTACCGTTCCCTGTCAGGGTCTAGCGAAGCGTTCCGAGATCCGGAGCACAGCCACCCAAAGCTTATCCCAACCGCGAAGCGACGTCACCCCCCCGGGTCCGTCGTCTATTTGTGCACACTGTGCATTGTTGTGCTCGATCTTATTATTATTACGAGTAAGCCCAAGCCCACTCCCATCATGGCACGGCATGTCACTCCGTCCAGCGAGACCAAAGCGGATGCCGTTCGATCCCAACCCCCTCCAGTCCGCGTCGTGGTAGCATTTCTGCATGACTGCCACCCCTGCCGTGCATCCTGGTGCGCCTTCCAAACAAGAGACGGCCGTCCATGCCTGCAACCACACCAGGCAGAGTCTCAGCGTACCGGGAGCCGAAGTGCCAGCGGACCGAGGACCGATAACCAACCAGATCTTGGCGCAGCCACATTTGTCAGGATGCCGCGCAAACCTTCGGCCTACTCCGCCCTGCACAAAGAACTTCAATCTTGGCGTCGAGGTACACAGAAAAGGAACCCACACCGTCCTGTTCAACAAAGTCTATGACCTGGACTTTATCTCCTAACACCGTCGGTACGCTCGCCAGTGGCTTGAGTATCTCTAATTAACGAGCTCGACAGACCTGCGATGTCAACAACCTTTTCCCTCGAGACGGGATCTATGATGGCTCCCGTTCTTCCTTCAGCCCTGCGGCACTTACCTATAGTTCCTCAGGCATGTCACCACTGCCGGGCTTATGGACCGACGGCCTTGGGAGCACCTGGAAACAGCTCGCGCAATACTGAGTGACAGACTGTGGCTTCGGTCACTGTCACACAGTGTTTGCACGCCATGGCGTCGAACACAAAGCTCCGTCAACATGTCAAGCTTCTCCGGGACTGAAGATGCAGGTCTCGTCTGCCACGTGGATCGATCACCTCGGCATCGATATCAGACGATTGGCTTTCCCTGCTTGAACACAAGATTACATCGTCGTATAGCCTACTTTCAGAAGCGCAGGCTATACGAATTGCTTTGCAGCTTAATCTAGTCGCTCGGAGCCCACGGCGGAGCGACGCCCCGTACAATGTCTTCTCATCAATGCTTTTGCGGCCACGCTTACTTTTAGAGTGTCAACCGTCATACCGGCGGCAGCGGACTAGCGGTAGCATTGTGCTAGTGCTCGCTACATGTAGTAGCTGCTTGCGGAAGGAACAACCTACACCAACGGTGACCAACGCAACGCCTCTACGGTTCTCCGACCATGCGATATTGCGCAAACCGGGAATCTTGCCAGGTAGTGCAACTTATTGGCGCCCATCCATTGTTATTAGCATACTTCGACCGTCAACAGCAGCGCACGGTCGAGAACACTCGATTGACGAGTTGCGTATAACACAGCCCTGCGACCATTTGCAGTGACTGTTCTTGAGCAAATCTGGACCATCACCAAAGTTCCACTCCCTCAACGACATTCTGCGCCAGTTGATGGGCGGCCTTCGCAGTAGCTTTGGCACATCCGTCCACCCGGCACACTCACATGAATACACGCGTACGGGCCGAATGTAGCGACCGCAACGCACGCGAGCAAGCCCTCCGTCATCCTTGCCTGCTACTGCAAGCCTCCCTCCAAGCTCCGTTCCTAAAGTTCTCACAACCCAAGCATTGGGGTGTCGAAAACAACGCAAGATTCGAGGCGTGCGTTTACCGCATGCGGGGCCAGCTGCTGCCCAGGCAGAATGGAGAACACGACTCACCAGACGCAGATCCGTTGCTTCCGTGACCCATGTACTGCTGCAATGCACCGTCACCTTTCTGACTATTGCGTGTATAGCCACGGCAGCCATCGGCACTTACGTGCACTCTATGCCACGCCCGGCTAGCTAGCCACGCGAGGGCCACACAAAAACATCATGCATGCATTGCCGCATGCGAGACGGTGCATTTTGCCGGATAGAGAGTGCGCCGGAAGCTTACGAGGCAGGAGAGGTAATTGTCGCGATGCGTGCAATATGCTGGTGGCGCTAAGCTCAGACACGTAAGCCGCTACGAACGACAACAGCTGGTATGGTAGTCCACCGCAATCCATCACCTAGGTACAAATCTCACCCCCTGCGCCGGATCCCATCGCCCATCCACCGGCTGCGGCTGCGGTGCACCATTTGCTTTTGCGCCCGTTCCAACCTGCGAAGTGCCTCCAAACAAGATGGGCATGCCCTCCTGCCAGGTCGTGTGCTGCGTCGTCGGGACAGAAACCGGACTCTGCACGCTCGCCACTGGAGGCGGCTGCTGCTGCGGTCGTTGCGGCATCGGTGCCTGCAACGGCTCGTGCTGTGCCATCATACGCGCCTGAGGCGGCGTTTGCTGGTGATTTTGCGGTTGATGCTGCTGTTGATGTCGATACTGCTGCTGCTGCTGAGCCTGCCCCTGCGCATGCTTCTGCGCCATCAAGCTCTCCGAGTTTCGCTGCTGCAGCTGCAGACCCGCCATCGCATTCGACACATCCGTCTCCATACCTTGCGCCTCCGTTCGCCTCGCATACACGAAATTCCTGCAGTCGTCGCGGAACCGCGAAACGATGGTGCCGAGGCTGTTGTAGAACTGCCTGCCTGTATCCAGATCCCGCAGGATCTGCTTGTAAGTACTGTATGCATTCTCCAGGTTCTGCAACGCGGTTTCGCGACCTCCGGAGGAGGTCTCGCCTGTTAGTCTTGCGGACTGGAACGCCTGGGATGCTTGCCGGATGCGCTGGCTCAGGGCGTCAAGCTCGGTTTCTTCGTTCTTGAGTTCGGAGGTATCGGCGTCGTACTTTGTTAGGCGGGTGTCGAAGAGTGTTTCGAACTGCGCGGCGGCGATGGGTTGCATGGGATACTCGCGCTCTAGTCGGGACGTCTCGCGTAGCAGGTCAGGTAAGACGTCATCTTCTTTGGCTTTCATTTTGAGGGTGTCCACTTTCTTCCGTCGTCGGCTCTCGAGCCGGTTGACTTCGTTGAGCGTCGCGCGCAGCGTATTTGCCGCTCGCTCGACTTTGGCCGTCATTGTCGCGCGTCTGCTGGAGGGCACGTAGTCCTCAAGATCTCTATCTGTGCCGCCGAGCAAGCGGATCAGACTCTCGTTCTCACCCAGCTTCTCGTGGACTAAGCGGTCGCTGGTGTCTGCCTGCTTGAGGTAGCCGTCGATGTCGCTGACCTGCGATATCAATTTTGGTACAGCATCCGTTGCCGTTGGCCGGGTCCACCGCTCCGTCCCAAACTTTCGGCGTGCTGCTTCGTCCTCGCCGGCTTCGGTGCGCAAGAGGTCAATACCATCTTGGTACATCTGCCGCACATTTCCTTTTACTTTGTCCGTGTCCGCGATGATGGCATGAAGTTGGTGCACGCCATTCGCCTGCCGTACCTCATCCGCATGGCTTGCCAAGCTGGGCGGCAGTCCCAATGGCTTCTCCAGCGCCTGCAGTGACCCGGGCAGATTCAGACTCGACAAAAGATCCTGAATCCGCGTCGTCATAGCATCCAGCTCCGCGATAATGTTCTGGTTCACCAGCCGATCTCTCCTATCCGCATATATCGATGCAGCAACGTGCACGCTATACGGAACCAGCTTCGCGAACAGCGGTCTCCCAAGGGCTCCATGATCCCCAAGCATCTCCTGGCTATGACTAACCTCCTTCGGCACCCTTGCCGAAACCATGCTCGCACGATCCAGCACCTTCAACTCGGACTTGGGAGGCTCCGGGATGAGGTAGATGGTGTCATTGTCCTTCTCCGCCCTCTTCAAATCTTCCTGAACCCTGTTCCGGAGACCGTTGAGATCGGCTTGCACCGCCCGATTGATGTAGCTGCTCTCCTTCAACGCCAGATTTACGCAGTTCAAGCTATCTCGCAACCGCGCCACTTCTTCGCCGTACTTCCTCTTCTCCAGACAATCGCATGCGGCGCGGTATTGCCCCGCAGCTGCGAAGTGGTGGTGTTTGGCGTTCATGTGGTGGATCCAGGGACTGCTGATGCTGTTGCTCTTGAGCGCCCAGTCGCCGGCTTCGCTGTAAAGGTCGCTGACTTTGGCAGCCAGCTTCGCGATACTGGCATCTTTCAGCCCGTCTTTGACTGCTTTCTGCCAGAAACACTCCTGTGCTTGTGCAAGCATGAGCGCTTCGAGACCTTCGAGGGTGAAAGTATCCATGTCCTCGGGTGGAGCGCTCCTCAGCTCTGGTATGATGCTGGTCTTGAGATAACTGATGACACCCGCAGCGAAGCAGAAGTTGGCGGCTGCACTTTTGAGTCCATCGGCGGTGGCCCGGTTGGAGGCGAGAGCGACTTGCGAGTACATGGCTGCCAGGTTGAAGAGGACGTTGGCCAGCTCGAAGCGGATATTGTTCTCGGTGTGCGCATGATTGCCGTGATAGCCCAGCGAAGGCATCCAGGCGAAGTCTGCACCAATCTACCAGGACTGTCAGCATTGCTAGTTAGTCTGGCGTACAACATCTCAAGATCTTGTACGTACATCAACCGGGAACTTCCCACTCATGTATACCAGTTGAGCGGCATACTGCTGCAGCTTCGTGACGCCGCTGCTGTGTGGCTCGAGCGAGTTGACGGCCTCCTTCCGTAGCTGGTCGATGACCTCCAGATCACGCGTGAAGGTGTCCGGGTGCTGGTCGTACTTTGTCTCGATGTACTTCCTGATCGGTTCGGACAGCTGGATGTTGTGCGTGCGGCGGAAGGGGATTTGGAGGATGTTGCCGTTCTGCATCGTGCGAGTGGTCCAGCTCGTTTCTGCCATGCCGTCTGCACCTTGCTCCTCTGTACCGGGACCCAGTCTACGGTCTAGAGTGTGTTGGCGAAGAACAACGGTACAGTCTGTTTACCCACAGAACACCGATCTGCATCTTCAACGGCGTGACGCCAACCTGCAGCGGCTTTCGGTGCGGGGCGAACCCATTCACTTCCACTCCAATCACGTGCTGATATGAACGGAAATAGCCGATGCTTGCTCATGGCCACCGTTGCCGCAGCTCGTATGGACAACTGCTTCGTAATCGCAAGTACGAGACAGTTCTGAAGGCCAAATACACGCACGCCAGCAGCAGTAGTACCTCAAAAGCACGCCATCTCTTTGTCCGTCTTCCGGAGACCATTGACCGCTGCTGGCACCCTCGCCTCACGGATTGATAATCCTCTCGTCCCTCCTGCAGACACACCTCTCGCCCAACCCACCACCCCTAGAACTCCGCAACGAACCGCAATCATGTCCGAGCACAACTACAAATTCAACGTCACCATGACCTGCGGCGGCTGCTCCGGCGCCGTGGAGCGCGTGCTGAAGAAGCTGGACGGTGAGACAGACACCACACATCTCACGACTATTATACATGTGACTGATGGCGAGTGTGCATGGCACAGGCGTCAAATCTTTCGATGTCTCGCTCGACAGCCAGACCGCGAACGTAGTCACAGAGGACAAGGTGGACTATGCGACGGTACTGGAGAAGATCAAGAAGACGGGCAAGAAGGTGAATTCGGGGGAGGCGGATGGGGTGGCGCAGAGCGTATGAACACGGAGCTACGATCTTGGGACGAAGTTCCCCGCGTCGAGGGAGATATTGAAGCCGATCGCGGAGGCGAACCCGATTGATGGCACGCTTCATTGACGAAACAGTACTACCTAAAACCGCGCCTCAACCTTCTGCTCTGTATCCTGCAGCGCCCACTCGCTCCGCCCCTGCTTACTCCTCACTCTGT
Organism: Friedmanniomyces simplex; assembly: GCA_005059865.1. Lineage (NCBI taxonomy): Eukaryota > Fungi > Ascomycota > Dothideomycetes > Mycosphaerellales > Teratosphaeriaceae > Friedmanniomyces > Friedmanniomyces simplex. The sequence continues at coordinate 14,956 of NAJQ01000181.1, forward strand.
CCACCTGGCTCTTCGTGAAGCCCTTGGCCTCAACAGCAGGGTTGTAGCCCAGACCGTTGTGCTTGCCTACGTCCTCACTCGACACCGGCGCGCACTTCTTACCGTCCGCGCGCTTGTACACCGTCACGACCACTGCGCCGCCGAGACCCAGATTGTGCTGGAGCGCGGCGGTCGTGCCTTCGACCAGCCGGTTGTTGGCCCAGCCACGGAGGTGCCAGACGAGCTCGGCGCACTGCGCGATGCCGCTTGCACCGAGCGGGTGGCCTTTGCTGATGAGGCCGCCGGACTAGGATAGCATTGTCAGCAGGTGTGCAACCCATCGTCGGGAAGTTTTCTTACCGGGTTGATGACCATCTTGCCACCATAGGTAATATCGCCCTTCCGCACCATCTCGTGCGCCTTGCCATGCTCACTGAGCCCCAACGCATCAATGACAATCATCTCGTTCGCGCTAAAACAATCATGCAGTTCGCACACCTTGACTTCCTCAATCTTGACCCCAGCCTCCTTGAGGGCCGCTCTCGACGCCGTCTTGTTCATCTCGTACCCCATCAAGTCAATCGAGGACCTCGAGAACAAGCTCGCCGCATCAGTGGACAATTGCTGACCGGCGATGAGCACAGCCTGCTCCTTAAGATGCGGCCGCGCATCCAAGAAATCCTGTGAAACCAGCACCGCTGCCGCACCGCCATCAGACGTCGGACAACATTGCAGCTTCGTCAATGGCTCGTGAATCATCGGCGACTTCATAATCTCCTCCAACGTATAATCCTGCTGGAACTGACTGTACGGATTCCTCTTGCTATGCTCGTGGTTCACCCTCGCAATCTCCGCAAAGTCCTCCGCTTTCGCGCCGTACTTCTCCATGTACTCCCGTCCCGCATTGCCAAACATCTGCGCCGCGCCGGGAGCATTGGTGATACCCCGTGTAGCCTTCATCATCTCCGCCGTCGTACCCGTGGGGTTCGCGCGATCATTGAAGAACGACTGCAAAGACCCCGGGAACATCTTCTCGAACCCCACAACGAGCACCGCATCCGCCATCCCGCCCGCGATCATCGTGCGGCCCAAATGTAGTCCCGTAGAGCCCGTGGAGCAGTTGTTGTTGACGTTGTAGATGGGGATCTGCGTCATGCCGAACTGGTAGAAGACGCGCTGGCCGCAGGTGCTGTCGCCGTAGCAGTAGCACGCGATGCCCGTCTCAATCTCGTCGTAGTTGACTTGGGCGTCGAGCATGGCTTTCACGCCGGCCTCGAAGCCCAGCTCGGTGTAGTCGACTTTGCCGCGGGGCTTGATGAATTTGGTCATGCCGACACCGAGGACGTAGCAAGGGGCTTTTTGCTTGGGCGCCATGGTTGCGTTGGGCTCGGGGTGTATCGAGGGGAGTGTAGGCGATGTGGGTGTAATTTAGGAAAGAGTGTAGGTTCGTGGGGGATCGATGTAAGCTTGGATGACCCTACGAACAACGCTGTGTGAGGCTTGTGAGTATGTGTACGACGGAGAGCTACAGTATGAGTCTGTCGGTCAAAGGCCACTGTGCTGTGCCAGCGACGCGTGTTTGTATGTCCTGCAAGTGTTCAAGCTGAAGGATGCCGAAAGCCTCGGATAAGCTGAGCCGAGGCGGGGAGAACGAAGGGTTGGAGGTGACGCGATCACGTGGGTGTGGATGAAGTCTCTTACCTCAGAGTTGCTGCTACTTCCTCAAAAATTGATTGGCAGGCTCAGCGAGGAGCCCTTGAATCTGGCAAACGTTGTAGGCCAGGGGAACAGCACCTGCGAGTCTGGACACGGTTCCGCAGAGATGAGCTCATCCGTTGTTGCTCACATCATCCGTCGTTGCCCACACGAAGCGTGCGCAATGGACGATGAAGTGACGGCTTGACCTGGTCAGAGGCCGCGTGCGAAGAGTCCCATAATACCTGCGGTAAGGCAGAGTCCATGTTCCCGCCCATCACCCATGCGACGAAGTCCCGCGAGGCGAATACGAAGGAGGCGCATGTGGTCCACAAGGACGTGTCCTCGGGCCTCGATGACCGCTGTCTCCATGGTATCCTCCAAGGGCGTATTTTGATAATTTTCCTCGTGTGCACCGCAATATTGTTGTTCTCGATTCTTGCACGAAGAGGAGGAAGCACTTACAAAGGAGCATGACTCGTCGACTCGGATAAATCTATATCGGGCAGTTAAGGTTTCGGCCGGGGCTTGCCGGTTGGCGAACTCCAACTTCACCTCATCTCCACCATTGGCGCCCTGCGAGCACAGACCCAGCTGAAGTATCTCGGATATGGCTGGGGCGACTCTCACTTTCGCCTGCCAGCCACGAGGGATGCGACTGTCTGTTCCACATTTCGGACCTCGCAAGCGAATCCTCAGGACTATCCTAGAACATAGAGACTACGATCGCTTCCAAATAGCCTGGACCTTGACCAGCCAGCCTTGCGGCTTGGTGGCGCTCGCGTGGGCCCTATCTTTGGCTCCATTGTTACGGTTGCGACAGTCTCGGAGCGTCGGTCGTCGGGGTGCAGACCGCAGCAACTTCGACACTCTGCTCCTACGCAAGGGAATTGACCATTACCGGCGTCGCGAGGGGCCTTTCCACTCTCACTGTAATCGACCACTCTAGGCGAATTCTCCGGACATCGAGTGTCTCCTCTGCGTACACTTCACGCATATATCACTTGGTGCACTTCAGTCTTAATCGTGCGGACCACGATATACTCGCCTAGGCTAGCTCGGAAGGCTTGCGCTCCGCAACTCTTCCTGGTACCCGGTGCCTTAGACTACGGCAGCCCCGGATTCCTGCCCAAGCCGCAACCGCCACTTCACCTTCTTTAGTATCACTCGTGGTGATCAAGTCTAGACCAGCGCTGCTTGTTCGACCCAGTCATTGATCCTTACGGCTTACCCGTCTGCCCCGGCACGCCTTCTGGACACCATGTCCAATATTATGACGATCACGTTAGCAACGTCCAGCAAGCCTCTTGTTGGAGGCTGATTTCGTTCTATGCACGTCTCGACCTAGGAGGCTAGGAGTCGCCGTAGGCAAGCCTCACTACTGACTGTGCTCTCGACGCCCGAAAACATAAGGTATTTTGGGGTATAGTATCTCATGCTTTCCTTATATCTACCCCTCGATCTTCGAATATGCCGTGGTTCTCTCAAACTGTTCCACGTCATAAGCAACATTTCCACTACCTGATCGACGTCTGATCATCGCAGGCACTACCGTCACTACCTTCTGCCTGACACTCTCTCAATTGTACCACCCTCGCTCGACGTACCAATCGATCCGGCGTCATCATACATTACATGGATCACCTCTGTCCACGAACGACGTTTCCCACAGCATCCTGTCTGTCATGTCTCTCCCGAGCGACTACGCGACCGACGACTGGTTCCAAAGTCCGCAGGCGCAGTCTCACCCAGGCCCTCTCCAGTCTCACAGCACTAGAGGCCTCACAAATACCAACAATAGCAGCTCCGCCTCAAGAGAGAACTTCCGTCCCTACTCAGCTATCCTCACCGATATATGCCATCGAGAAGAATCTTACAACGCCAATCGAGACAGCCGAGATACTGACAATGTACCTCAACCTCCACCCCCCACACACCCTGCCTTCTATCCCTCACCGGCGGAGGGATTCAGCGACCTTGCCATATCCTCCCACGGCCAATCTGGCTTCGCGATGATTCCGACGAGGCCGCCTTTGCGGCCAACAGTGTCTTTCGGTGGCGAAACACGGACGTCCTACTGCTCAATCACTAGCGAGGCGGATCAGAAGCCCGGATCTTCTGTTGCCGTCCGACAGGTCAGTCCACTCGAGCGGTCTCAATCCTTCCGGCGGACCAGTCACACATCGAGGTGGAACTTCTACGTCTGCTTTGCAGTTCTTTGCTTGCTGAGACTGATGTGCGGACTGGGTGCAACATCACTAGCGACTGTGCTTCCGGTAAGCTTCCATCATCTGATTTACTATATCAGTACTGACAAGCCGCAGACAATTGCGCAGGAGCTTAAGGCAAGCGCGGTCTCTTCTTTTTGGATCCCCAACGCCTTCCTGTTGGCATCAACGCTCCTACAGCCACTCTTCATGCGACTGTCGTATGGAATAGGCGGCCGGACACTCATCGCGCTCCGCATACTGCTTTGTACAGGCGGCGCCATGGCTTGCGCTCTGAGCAACAATCTGCCTACACTGATACTCGGACGAGTCATCGCCGGCTTACGCAGCGGAGCCCTCGACGTCATGACGCAGCTCACTATACACCAGGTCGTGTCACCCTCGCATTCGACCATCGCAGAGCAAACGGTTTCATCCATGTACTGGCTGGGCGCAGCTCTCGGCCCGATCGTGGGCGGCGCAGTTACTCAAGCCATTGGTTGGCGGTACATCTTCTGGATGAACTTCCCAGTAGGAGCCCTTGCTATCCTGACATTACCATTCTTGCTACGCTTGAAGTCGAACGATCGTCTGGAATGCCGGGAGCTGCGCAAAGTCGACTACACCGGCTGGGTCCTATTAGCTGGTGGCATTGCTCCCGTCGTGCTCGCCATTAGCTGGGCTGGCTCTTGGTACCAATGGACCTTCGGACAAGTGCTGGCTCCTCTCATTGCTGGCACAGTAACGCTGGCCTTATTCGCGCAGTACTTCCGGTACCGGCTCGAACCGATCATACTCATCAGCATCTTCAGCAGAGCACAAGGGCTTGCGTCGTGCTTCGGCGCCTTGGTTCTCGGCATGGTCTTCATGAGCTTGGCGTACTTCCTGCCTGTCTATTTCATGACTGCACACGCCTTCGACCACACGAAGACTGGACTTCTACTCACTCCCTGGACACTTGGGTCGGTCGCCGCCGGCTTAGCCACTACCGCTGTACTCACCACGACAGCCATCAAAGGTACTTATCTCTGGCCTGTCGGCTGGGCGCTCGTCACCGCAGGCACCGGCTTAACGACTCTGCTGCACGCCTCCACCGCCATCAATCTCACCATACCGATAGGCCTGCTCACTGGGCTGGGTCTGGGACTGCTCTTCCCAATCGTCACCGCCAATGCACGGTCAGCAGCAAGAACGGACGACGAGCACATCCACGCCGTACCTTTGCACGACTTCTTCAACACGCTTGGGCAGACCCTGGGTATCGCTGTAGGCAGCTGCATCTTCCTTAAACGGCTACACAGCCCCGTGGCCACCAGCAGTTACTCGAGCCTCGAGTCTGCGTTGCAACCAAATGATGCTGTGGCCTTCATCAAAACCATACAAAGCATGCCGGTCTCACAAGTAGGGCTGAAGGCGGATATTGTTGGCGCGTATGTTGGAGCGTTGCGTGGGGTTTGGGTAGGATTTTGCATTCTGGCGGGTGTATGCTTTGCTCTCAGCTTTTGGTATATTGAAGATACGAGGTGGACGGAGCGGGTTGAGGCCGGCGGGCAGGGGAAGGAAGGTCAGAGTAAGGTCTGACCATCGTTCTCATGCGAGTGATCACGGTAAAGAGCTATTTCATGAGTACGTGCGTTGAGCAAGCGAGGCGTTGAGGGTCTGATAGAGGGCACATGTACAACGTACGTCGACTGGAACCTCAGATTGCCTCCACGATACCTGTGTCGATGAATTCGTCTGGGAAAGGTCTTCGCAAGTACAGAAGCCCTTGACAGTGTGGAAACCAAGCATTCAGAGACTGTACGACGGCCATACGCCACTATTATTCAACCCTGCCTTCATAGTTTCAGACGACACTCGGAAGTGGCACTGAGTCTCGGTTCAAAACCTCACACTCCGACCACCGCCACTTCCTTTCAAGTGAAAGGTGACCTTCGGTACCCACCATCAACCTGTCGTATCTTCCTCGCCACTCTATGCGCATACGCATAAACACTCGCCTGAAGATGACAAGTCGGCGGCGAAGGAAAGGTACTGGAGTCCACCACTCGGATACCCTGCAGACCCCGAATCCTCCAGTCACTATCCAGCACCTTGCCAAGTGCCACAGTACCCAGCGGATGATGGAAAGACTGCGCACTCTGCTGTATCGCTTTGAAGAGATCTTCGTCCGATGTAACGTTCGTGCTGGGAAAGACCTCTCGGACCACAACGGGAGCCAGAGTGTCTGAATGCAAGATCGCGCGGAGTCGTTTGTAGCCGTAGAGGATCGCTGCTTTGTCCGCGGCAGAGCCGTAGTAATTGGATTAGATTAACGGGGCGTCTCGGAAGTCGCTGGAGTTGAGACGAATGTACCCCGTGCCTTCCGGCTGGACGAGAGCGACGAAGGGGGAGACGATGCTAATCTTTGGGCTGCCGGCGACGAAGGCGGCGGTGGAGTATTGATACAGCAGTTGGCCTCTGTCTGCGGGTAGCGAAGTGTAGTGGGTGTCGTTGAGACCTTCGAAGACGGTGTCAGGGATCTGTGCAAGGGCAAAGGAACCGGTGTCAGAGTTGCCGAGTGGGCCGGTGCTGTTGGCCTTGTACTCGACTTCGGTGAGGGCGGTATCGGTGGCGTTGTAGAGTAGTTGCCAGATCGTCTGTACATCCGAGACGACCTCTGCTTCGACGGAGGAAAAGTGATGATCGTATAAATTGGAGCCGATGTCCGGCACGTCTTGCACGAGAGGAATGCCCAGGGCCTGTAGATGCTCTTTCGGTCCCACGCCAGACAGCATGAGCAGCTTCGGCGAGCCGATAGCACCAGCTGATACGATGATCTCTCTTGCGCTCACGGTGTACGTCTGGTTGTCGGAGACAGACAAATACGTAACATTCGTGGCACGCTTGCCATCAAAGCCGATATGGCTCACTAAAGCACCGTGAAGCATCTGCACATTCGGGCGTCCTGCCATCTGCCATCCATACGCCGGTAGGGCGTAGCTCCTAGTCCTGTTCGATGACTTGACAGTCTCTATGCCTAAGGTCACACCCAGCGCCGACCCATCGTTCAGGTCGACCTCGGGCAAGTTCAGACCGGCTTTGAGGGCATCGAAGTAGTAAGGATCCCAGCCGTTGAGCACAGCAGAGTAGCTAACATTAACTGGACCATGCCCATACACAGTCTTGTTGACGACTTGTCGGTGATCGGAAGGCGCAGCATCGAAGTGCGATGTCGCTTCGAAGTCGCCAAGCAAAGCGTCCCATCTCAGTTCCGGATCGCCAGCAGTCTGTGCCCAGTCATCAAACACGAGGACACCCTGCTCCTGGACATGATCGGAGTCGTGGAAAGGAGAAAACCGGGAGGACTTCCCTGATGGAGAATAGAAAGGATGGATCGCTCGCAATACCTCACGAAGGCAGAAGGCGGGCGGGGCGCGGGACGTGTTATGAGGGAGCTGCTGTAACAGACCTTGGCTGCGCTCACTGCGTTCGCGGTATTATTTGCATGGCTCATTGCTAATTCCGTCTGTTGTTACACGGTCCGTAGTACTATTGGCAAGCCGCCCACCCCCGAGGCTCGCCGGCCATTGTTGCATATCGCCAGCGAGCGTTACACATCTCTCCCCAAGTTCACTCACGCATCTCGAACGCCATCGTAGACTCATCATACCATCGTCGCATTGCGACTAGCTCAACCTCTCTACACGAGTAAGCCGAGCTACTTCTTCTCCTCCGCACCAGCAACAGCGGCATGGGCGCCCTCCTCCTCATCAACGCTACCCATGGTGTCCGCAGAAGAAGAGGTACTCATCTTCTCCAGCTCATTGTGGTCAGCGAGGTCGGCCTGACCAGGGCCGTGGACGTCCTCCTCGTACTCAATGACCTCCGGGTCGATAGCCTCGAATTTGGTCTTGAGGACGGAGTGGCCGGCAGCGGCGGAGAAGCTGTTGGTGCGACGGCGCGATTTGGCGAGATTGTAGTCGTGGTCCTCCAGCTCGGAGCCGGCTTTGCCCCTGCGTTGCCGGATGTCAGCATTGACTGTCTGCTGCAAATTGGGAAGATGGGAGCTTCGGAGCATTTCAGCAAGGTAGGCTTGACTTACCAGTTACCTTTGCCGCTGCCCTGCTTCTTGGTCTGAGCTGGGTCGTTGCCGGAGAAGCCGGCCTTGCCGAAGTAGCGAGGGAGATGCTCCTCGGGAGCGGCAGTGCCGTTGGCGAGACCGACGTGGTCACGATCAGAAGCTTTGTGGGTACGAGTCACTGCACTTCGTTAGCATTGACCTGATAGCACCCAATTCAATGGCTTAAAGAGCTGCGTTTGACTGATTTGCCGTGCCTTCCGTTTGCACTCATATCAGACATGGTCAAGGCAGCACTTACTTATTGGTTGAGTGGTTGGTGAAGATGACTGGGTGTGAGGGTTGATACAGCGTGATGGTGCGTTGATGGCTGAGCTGATTGGGTATGCTCGAATGTGAAGGACAAAGAAAGGAGGAATGGAAAGAACGAGATGTTGTCCATGTCACGCGAGCTAAGCTCTCCGCGTGGAACTGGCCTCGTGACCTCGCCTGACGTCGGTCCTTGGTACCTGCAGTTGGCATTGGTATGGCACCTCACCTCACTATTGCACACTAGTACCAGCACCCTGTACCCCTCCTTGAATACTACTGACCCTCTGTTCTGGTCTGCCCCGACCTGCCATAACGAAGACTGCTCCTCGTGGTGTAAGCTGGAAGCGCGCGGGGAGCTCTCGACGGACAGGGCATGAGCATGTCTGCTCGTCTAGGGGGACTATCGAAGGTTATAATACGGCCCTGGCCGAGTAGGTGACGGCACCGATAAGACCTTCACTGCTGAACATGACCAAGTCGTTGTATTGATACCCGGCTGCTTACTCCGCGTCGTCCGTCAACTACCTACCTGTCCTTCCCGTCCCTGAGTACGTCTGCGGTCGACTCAGGGCGGTGCTTCAAACGGGACGGCCGACCAGGAGCAACCACGGGTGAACGACCCTGCCTGACTCCGCCACCGCTGTTGCAACTCGACGAATCTGCCTTAAGTGTACGACTGGAGGGACACAAACTTGCGAAACATTACGTACCTCACGCCATAGCTTCGATGGAACTACATGTACCCCAGAATCCTGTTGCCCCGAGCCGACAGGGGTAGCCGTCTGGAAACGGCGCTAGCGTAGGTTCAGAGACGTGGGATGGTGGCGGTACAACCAGGAAAAAGTCTCATGTCGCCAGCACCTATACAAAGCATGGCGGCGCCAAACACCAGCATAAAAGTCGCCCTCGACTGGACACCCAACACGATCCACAGCGGTCTGTTCCTTGCCAAAGACACCGGGATCTACGAAAAGCGTGGCCTTGACGTTGAGCTTCTATCACCGGGCCCGGACTACGACAAGACGCCTGCAAAGCGACTGCAAGATGGCGAGGTGGATCTGGTGAGTAGTGAACACATACACTACACTGCCATGCCATGCCTGGTCAAGGGCGAAAAAGTGCGTCCCTAATTTCGTGCTAGGCAATATGCCCAAGCGAAAGCTGTATCGCCTACCAACAATCCGGCAAAATGCAGTTATGTGCCATCTACGCCATTCTACAACGGGACGCCTCGGCGATCGTCTCAACGAAGCTGAGCAAGATCAGTGAACTAGGAGACGGCAAGATTTATGGAAGCTACAACGCCAGGTACGAGGACGACGTCGTAAAAGCCATGATCAAAAAGGACGGTGGCGATGCGGATGGTGTCAAGCTGGAGCGGCAACAGGGCAAGCTCAGCCTCTTTCAGTCGTTGAGGGAAGGGCATGTGGATGCCACATGGGTCTTCCTGCCATGGGAAGGGGTCGAGGCTGAACTGGACGGCGTCAAGCTGAACGTGTTTCGGACGGAAGACTATGGCGTACCGTACGGTTACTCGCCGGTCATTGCATACAATGCGTCATCCTCCAAGCTTGACAAAGGCGTGCTCTCGAGCTTTGTGACGGGAACTGTGGAGGGCTATCGGCAAGCTATGGAGAATTTGGACCTTGCAGTGCAAGTCCTGGGCAAGCATTGCAGCCCACCGCGGTCCGAAGAGTTCCTGCAACGCAGCCAGCAAGCTATCAATGATTCTTATTCCGACGGGTCCACGCTGGGAAAGATGTCCACCCAGAGATGGAAGACATGGGTGGACTGGCTCAGCGATCAGGGTATGCTGGGCGGCGATCGTCTTGACGTAAAGCAGCTATTCAAGAACCCATGAACACGTTGGGCAAGTTTGAATGCCGGCGTGGAGCGACGTCGTCAAATCGCTTAGATCTTCGGCTTGGACGAGGCAGTCGCGTCGTCGGTGTTGTCCATGTCCTTGATCAGAGCCACGATTTGCTTCCTGAGGATGCAAAGGAGAGCGTTGCTCTGGAGATGCTCCGGGATCTCGACCTCTGGGACCTTGCGAGGCTCACGAGTCGGCTTGTTGTTCTTCTCCGTCATCTCGGTACTGGAGTCGCCACACGAGGCCTCGGCAGTACTCTGCGTCTTCTCGCCATCCTTAGCAAGCTTGGCGGAGTTCTCAACAACCTTCGTCGAGGCCGCTGCGTCGGAGACCGCCACATCCGTCACATCCTCATCTTCGGCTCGGCCCCCAACGATGGCTAGCAATGCCTGCACGAACAGCTCCTTCATGTAGGCGAAGCTGAAGTCTTCCGTAAGCTTCGCCACAATTTCGCAAACTTCGTCGCTGATGCCAAGGTCGCTGCGCTTTGATAGCTTCTTCCTCCAATACTCGCAGTACAATATGCGCTCCTGGTGGCCGGGCAGCTTGTAGTGATACTTCCGGTCGAACCGAGATGGACGCTTGCTGATGCCGGGGTCCAAGCGCTCGAGATGTTTGGTACTTCCGATCATGCAGATGCCGTCGTTGCTCTCTATGCCGTCGACCTGCAAAAAGTATTATCAGCGCAACTGCAACCTATACATCATGACACAGACTTACCTCATTCAAGAAGTAGCTCCTCACTTCATCCTTGACCAGGCTGTCAAGGTCCTCGAATATCAGCAAACACGGCGCCATCACTCTGGCCTGCGTAAAGATGTTCCGGATGCTGTACTGTAGCCCTTGGCACGCGTCGAACGACTTGACTCAAAGAGACACGACGTTCTTCTCCTGCAGACTGTGCATCAACGCCTTGATGCTGATGGTCTTGCCGCATCCCGGAGTCCCATGGAAAATAATTCCGCGCTTCCATGGCACCGAGACCTCTTCGTACACGGCGCGATTGTCGAAGAAGCTGTGCACATCGTTGATGAGAGTCTCCTTCTACACACCCGAGGGCAGCAGGTTAGCGAGTGTCTCGGACAGGACTCAAGGATTACGAGGATCGGTATACGTACCATCGCCGGATCAAGAATCACATCGTCCCAGCTCGCAGATTGAACGGCTTTCCAAAGGTCGCCGTTCTTCTGCCAGTGCCCACCGTCGAACACGTAGATCTCGCCGTGCAGCTCGCTGCTCCATTTGCCGCACGCCATGACGAGTCTGTCGGCGGAGACCGAGTGCCCGGCATTGCCGCCTTCCCGGTCTGATAGGATGTAGTGGAACGACTGAATACCGAGTACCTCGTCCACCCACGCGACATGGTAGAACGGGAAGTACTGTCCATTCCACTTGTACTCGTAATGGCCAAATTCAACACTGTCGCTCAGCCGCCCGTCACCCGACTCCATCCTGCTGCCCGGTGCCTGGTATTTGCGAACAGACTGGTAGCTGTCCCCAGCCGTGATGAGCTGGGCTTCGGCGTTGCCAGCCTTGGCGTATCCAAGCAGGTCGACAGAGCGTGGCGATACGGTGGTGACATGCTTGTCTGCATGGATCGCTCGAATGCTCTCGATCACAGCGAGTTGGGTGTTGGTTCGCTTGCCGGAACAGTGCTCCTTGAAGGCGGTCAAGACCGGGAACTTTGTGGTGGAGGTTCGCATGCTCTGGAGCATGTCTCCGCTGCTGTAATGGCCCATGGTGTGTGGCAATTGAGAGCTGGGGGGATGGTAGTAGGGAGTGAAGATAAGGAAATGGGAATTCGATACAGTCAAGAGGTACCTTGAAGAGAGATTGAGAGGTACTTATATGAGAGTCTCAGCAGGCCAACTGTGGGGATGCATGTCCAGCGCCGCAGGCTGCAGCACAGCCATGCGCTCGACTACACTCACCGGTCGCTTCGGGCGGTCGCGCTCCGCTGAAAAGTAGGCTTCCCGTCGCGGTGTCGCCTGCAGTGGGTGCTGCTGCCTTGGTACCCATTGAAACTGGCGTGTGAGTGGCCCGGTGTCTGCTTCTGCTGTCGTTGGCGACATACTGGGGCGTCTGACTCACAAAGCGGCTGGCGATTCACTTGGAGAGGGTCGAGGACGCTGAAAGGCCTGTAGCCACATCGTGGAGAGGCAGGTGCATTGTTACGACGAACTTCGCGACCGCACACCTGCAGTGAGAGTGCCAGGCTGTCCAGGGCGGCTCTCATCTTGGTATTCGTATCTCGACTTCATGTCGTCGGCTTTGAGGTCGAATCTGGCCGGCGTCGTCGACAGTCGGGACGAGCCTTTGGAAAGTGGGGAAATGTGGAGAACGGCGATCCTCCTCCTCGACGAGCAGAACGCCGAGTTTTTGGCTGGCCGAGGTTTGAGGGCTCAACGGTATATATGTACCCTCTGACGTGAGCTCGTCGCGCGCGTGAGCGCCGCTGAAGCAAACCAGCCCCGTCCCTTTGCGCCGCCGCCATCCCTGGCTTCCATCATCATCTCCCAGATACTCAATCGCGACAGAGCGAAGACGACGAGAGCCGAAGTATCAACGATGCGCTTCTTCAGCGAGAAGGCGCAGGGCTCGCCCACGTCGTCCCTCGATCATGCCCAAGACCACGGCTACCCCCATACCGGCGAGTACGACGATGACCTCCACGTCGAATGTCCGCCACATACCACCGAGCGGAAGCTGGTTCGCAAGATCGACTTTCATGTCATCCCCTGCCTGTGTATCATGTACCGTGAGTGGCGAGGATGTATACGGCTTCCACAGATTTTCTCGCTGACGAGGGCCTAGTGCTGGCTTTCCTCGACCGTGTCAACATCGCGAACGCGAACGTCTACGGGCTCGCCAAGCAGCTACATCTCACAGGAAACGAGTACAACGTCGCCCTCGTCATCTTCTTCGTTCCGTGAGTCTCGCCTTCCGTGCTGGAAAATGTGTACTCCTCTGACAACGGCCCTAAAGATACGTGCTGTTCGAGATTCCGAGCAACCTGCTCCTTAAGCGCTTTAAACCGCACGTCTGGCTTTCTTTGAATATGTTTTTGTTCGGGTTTACGACAGCCATGCAAGGTGTCGTCAAGAACTACAGCGGCCTTCTTGCTGTACGGTTCTTCCTCGGCTTTTTCGAAACAGGAATGTTTCCCGGGGCCTTCTATCTAATAGGGATGTGTAGGTCAAACGACACACAGAGAACTGCCTGAAGCTGTTAGATGCTGATGGATGGTCTCAGGGTATCGCCGCAGCGAGGCCCAAAAGCGGTACTCCTTCTTCTTCAGCAGCACAACGCTAGCTGGAGCCTTCGGCGGACTTCTGGCTGCCGCTATAGGCAAGATGGATGGTATCGCCGGATATGCTGGCTGGCGATGGGTAAGGAAGTATCGCGTTCTACGCAAAACCAGCGGAGCTAATCATGAGGCCAGATCTTCATCTTAGAAGGCTGCTTGACCGTCGCTTTCTCCTTCGTCTTCTTCTTCGCACTGCCAGACTTTCCGGAGCAGTCGAAGTGGTTAAGTGCCGAGGAGAAATCGTACGTGGCCGCTCGTCTCCGCGCTGACCAGGGCCGCTCGGCGGTAGAGCGTCAGATCACGCTCAAGGATGTCGGTCGCGTCTTCAAGGACTACAAAGTCTTCGCTGCGGGATTCATGTATTTCGGGTTGATTGTGCCGGCGTACGGCTATGCCTACTTCGCACCCGGTAAGCATCTTCGCAACAAACAAGCAGCAGATGGCAGGTCGATTGACGTTACGCAGGCATCATCAAAGGCTACGGTTACAGCGCCATCCAGACTCAACTGCACTCCGTCCCGCCCTGGGCGGCGGCCTTCGGCTTCGCCATGCTCACAGCCACGCTGTCCGACCTAACGCAAAAACGCGCTCCTTTTGCAATTGGCTGCATTTGTATTGCTATAGCAGGCTTTGCCATCCTCATATCTGTCCACGACAACAGGCCACTGGAGTACGCCGCACTCTTCCTCGTCGCCATGGGAGCCTACAGCGCCATGCCGATCATCGTCTGTTGGTTTGGCATGAACCTAGCAGGTCACCACAGGCGTTCTGTGGGTACAGCATGGCAAGTCGGTGAGCATATCGATAAGTGTAACCCTTGACGGCTGTCCGAGAGACCTGCTAACCCTTTTTGGCTTTTGAGGATTTGGAAATATCGGCGGGATCATCGCCGTCTGGGCGTTCCTCGCAAAGGACGCACCCAAGTATATCACCGGCTACAGCATATGCTTAGCCTTCACGGTCCTCAGCATCATCGCCTGCATCGTCTACGGCGTAGGCTGTTGGGCGGCAAACAGGAGACGAGATCGTACGCCTGTCGATGTCGGCCTTACGGAGTACGAGAAGACTGAGTTGGTAAGCTTTCTCCTGAGACCTACCTTCGTTACCCCTGGAGCATGGACTGATTATGTTCAGGGTGACATGAATCCCGAGTATCGCTATTTATTGTGAGATGCGGTCACCTTTAAGTTCTGAACGCTTTCACGAATGAATTTCAGTAGCTACACCAGAGCTTGTGCAGTGGTCTACCGCTTCTCTCAAAGACTATACCGTGCGTAGTAGCATATCCGCTGCCCAACGAGCTCCTGCTGGCTCGCCGCGCGGAGACTCACTCGGACTACACCCCGGATGCGTAAGGGTGGTGTAGATATGGTTCAGATCCTTGTCGTATCCCTCTATATCGCACGCGTACATGCAGAGTATATCGTAGTCGCCACTTCACCTTGCAATCTGAAGTAAAGGTATGTAGCGATCCGGAAAACCACGAATCCATGTGAACGTGATTATATAGCCATGCCAATCACGTGCCAACACTCTCCGCTTCCCAAGCCCTAGCGTTCCCGTCGGTCCGAGAATGCCGGAGATTCGAGGAGTCCCTTTGTTTCTCCGGCATTTTCCTTCGCCATCTCCAACTCCGACACATCTCCTATCATCTTGTGTACCCGGCCCCGAGGCATTACGGTCCTTACGACTATCACGAAGCCAACGACTAATTGGAAGACCTGAACATCGGCCGAATAGGGCACCACCACGAGCACAAGACGCGACCCTGCCTATAAACCGTACCAGGCGACTCGAGCGCACCCAACGAACCCACCTCCATACTTCCCGATGCGTTTCTTCGCCTCCAAGTACGAGTTCGCGTACAGCTGGGAAGAAGTCAGCACAAACAACTGGCGCAAATACTGCGCCTACAACGACAAGGCCTCCCACGTCATCGCCGTCGACACCCTCTCCCGCTCCCTCGACGCCCCGACCCACATCCTCCGCACCGAGCGCCTCATAACATGCCGGCAATCCATGCCGCAGTGGGTGAAGCGCATCATGGGCGGCGACGACACGAGCTACGTCTACGAAGTCAGCTACGTCGACCCGCAGGCGAAGCGCGTCACGATGTGCAGCCAGAACATGACGTGGAGCGAGCTGCTGCAGGTGCAGGAGAAGGTGCAGTACACGCCCAGTGCCGACGCCGAGGGCCACACGACCTTCGAGCAGAGCGCGAAGATCATCGCGTTGTGCGGGGGGTGGCAGAAGATTAAGAATTCGATCGAGGAGATTAGTCTGGAGCGGTTCCGGCAGAATGCGGCGAAGGGGCGGGAAGGGTTCGAGAGGGTGCTGGAGATCAGTCGGCAGGTGTTTGCGCAGCAGCGGGAGGAGGCGAGGCAGCAGAGGGAGGGCGTGGCGGCGTAGGCGATGGGCATGATTTGGCCAGACCTAGCTCCGTCCTTGTGCTTTATGATGAGCGTTCGAGCGGAAAACAAACGCTTTGTGATTCCGGTTGAGGATTGTCACCGGTACGGACGAGCGGACGAGTCTATGAAACTTGCATAGCGAAGGGGCATTAGAGCACACGTGCTGCTGTACGTCACGATACACATAGAAAGTCTTGACTTTGACAATCTACGAGCAGCACCCTACTCTCGCAGATTTCGTCATTACTATCTGAGTGCTTGCCGTTCCGCTACGAAAACTATTCATCGAGTCCACCAACGCCACGCTAAGCTCCCTGTTTCTCCCTCGACCGTGCCTGTGATAACCCTCCTTCGGCGCCGAGATTCTCGCGTAGTGAGGGCTGATTACATCCACCCTCAATGCATATTCAGTAGGGCGACCGGCTGAGTCTTCCGTCCCCCTAGAACAGATCCTCCGCCCGCCGCCTCTGATTCCCGCGCCCCTTGATCCTCCCCTCGAACAGATCCTTCCCGCCACTCCCAGCTTTCATCGGGAACAGCTCCTTGACCAACGTACTCTCCGGCGCCTTCTCCCTGCTCGCGCCCTTGAAGGTGAACGACTCGCCACGATCTGCACCCTTGAAGTTGAATCCTGCGTCTGGCCCCGATGACCTTGGGCGATCGTGCAGCCGACCGTAGCTACTCTTGCCGTCGGTTCCACCAGAAACGCGTGACATCAAATCACCGCGTGGTTTGCTATCACGCTGCGAGCGGTCATCTGTTCTGTCGTAAGTGTCGCGTTCATCTGCGCCGTCGAGGGAGTACCTACCGACTGCATCCGCGACCGAGCGGTACTCTCGGTCGATGTCCCGCGCATCGTGGCGCTTGTGATTCGGGAAGAGCTCGCGAGGTGTCTTCGGCGGGGAGGAGTGGTTCGGGAACAGCTCTACCACGCCGCTGGTATGGCCATTCGTGAGGGCGCCGGATGCTGCAGGCTTCTTGTCCGGGAAGAGCTCTTTACGAAGATTGTCCCGAGCATTCCGGTTGTTCACATCTCTGCGACGCTCGGGCGGTGTCGGCGATCTCGGTCGTGCGGTGTTTCTTCTCGGCTGCTCCTCGCGAAAGCCAAACCGTCCATCGCCGTCACGTCCGGGCGACGCACTCCGGTCACGCAGCCTACCATTGGCCTTAGCCGGGAAGAGCTCCTCGGTGACGCGAGCGCGCTTCCTGCCGTTCTCGACAGAAGAATAGCTGTTGGTACGCTCCTTCCGCGCAGCCACCGACACTGGATCGTCGTCGTAGAGGTTCTCGTTCCACGGCTCGCCTTGTGAACCACGCCTGCTGGTCCTATCATCCTCCATGTCCCTTCTGCGCCTCTTGAGCCCGTAGTCGCGAGTCCGGTAGCCGCGATCGTCGAGCCTCCTCTTCGCCATCTTGACCTCCGGGTCGTACTTCGGGTGATCGAGGTAGAAGCGGCTATACTTGTGCGCGCCCTGGACCTTGACATCCGACACCGTCGCCCGTCTCACGATGAGCTCAACGTCCGGGTGTGTCGTCAGCCTCTTTCCAGGCCGAAGCTCGAGCGGGTCCGCAACTTCTTCGGCAGAGAAGGCCCGCAGTGCCTCCGCTGCCGCGAGATCGGTGCCGTAGACCAGGTTGACGGAAGCATCGTCCACCCACTCCACGCGCTTGAAGGCCTCATCGGAGTAGTGTTCGCGCGCGTAGTTCTCCGCGTCCCGGTGGTCGAAGCTGTTGACGCCGCGGACGTGGACCTTGGCTACCAGCGCATGAACATCCACCTCGCCTTCCTCCGCAACCTCGTCCAAGCCATTCATCGCTTCGGTGTACCCGCCGTTGCCTGACTGCTGCAAGTCAGCTCACTTGTCAGCAGTGTATCCTGTGTTCGGAACGCACGGCTTCGAGCGCGGCCGCTTCAGCGTTCAGCCGCGCTATGTCTGGATCCATCTCTCCGTCGTAGTCGAGGTCGATGTCGATGTCCATATCTACGTCCAGCCTCACATTGTCGAGTGCCATGTTGGCTGAAGTGGGGGTTACGGTGGGGTATGTCTGGTCGAAGAATGGTGCAACGTTGTTGCGAGAGCCCATGCGCCTGCCGTGTGGTGCCTCAAGGGACGCGACCACCGTGTGATGACCACGAGGGCGAGTGGGTGTGCCGGTTGCTGTGTTCGATTGTTGAAGTGGAAGCCGAGTGACGAGGCTGTAAAGCTCGGCTGCGGCTGGCGGAGTGAATGCTGAGTCAGCTGCCGCTACTGGTTTGCGATCGCTTCTAGGAACGGAAGCCACGACGTCCTGTTCACCCGCAGGTGCGTCGCCAGGCGAGTGAGCCAAAGGCCGTTCTACCACTGTCCGCTGAACCAAGATTTGGTACTGTGAAGTGAACGATCTGAGCCTATAAATCATTGAAAACACGCGCGAAGGTGAGGATGGGGGCGTTGCTATCTCACACCCGTCGAAATCATCCACCTCGTTCGAACGGACTGGCTCCTATGTGGGACCCAGCGCCTCTCCAGCGGTAGAAGCTCGCTTTCTCAGCGGTCCGTATCGGCTGCCTCACTTTGGTGATGCCGTGTGCTGCAAGCGGTCTTCCAGCTAAAACCATCATTTCGTCAAGTGGGTTCGTGTTGTACGAATCTACCGGAACTGCACTGCTCGACGATCTACCGACCCAACAGACTGCGAGCGCCATGACCTTTGGTGGTGGCGGGCAGTCTCATGCTGGCCGCTGTGGCTGTTCCTGCCAATACTGAACCCGATGAAGGAGATAGCACTGTACTGTTGCTCCGTGGTGTAGCCATTCCACCCGGTAGCGAAGATCCAGACAACTCTGATCTAGGAGCCTCCGGGATCACTGTGGCCTCGAGTACAGAGCCTACCAGCTCGGGCGTGGAACTTCTATTGTCGATATCCGCCACTGGTTTGCGTCAGTCAACGCACAGTGCTGTAGTATCATCAACGACTACGGGGATAGCAAGTACTTGGTCTGGCGCCGCGTCAGGTGTCACGGCACACTTGACAGCGAGCCAGAGGCACAACTGGAGGCTGGCGGCAGTAATGATGTGTAGCGCAGTCTTCAGCTGCCTGTAGGTTTGCTTGCAGTCTTTGCGTTGCCAGATCTATCGCCGACAAGGCATCCGACGTCTCTCAATCACGACCACGAAGTATTTCCTGGCGATTGCTGACGAGGAGTGAGAGGTTTCATTTGATTATGTCTCACCAGACATTTGCCAACGTCCGCCAGTGCTGCACGAGAGATCAACCACTACCCCGTCTGTCAGCCATGGCTCTGCACAGCGGCGAGCACAAGCCTGCTGTGCTTGGACAGCGCACAGACAAACTGATCAGTGCTGCGCATACGCTGGCCCGTATCTCCCCACCACAGCACTCAGCTCAGTCGCTAAGGGATAGTGAAGGAAGTCGATCAAGCAACTTCGCAGGGAGTGTGTGTTCGCATTGACTTCGTTTGGATTGGAGATAGGTACTGTACCGTCTTCGCTGTCGTCCCCTCGCCTAATAAGATGGCTGTGCCTGCCGTCTCAAATCCCGCAATCGAAGGGAAGGTGAAGCAGAGGTGTCTATCCCGACTTCATGCAAAATAGTGCACCGTGGTCACCGGTGCACCAAGGTTCTGTTCCTCACACTTTACCTTACATACCTGTAGCTTCCTGATCAGGATCGTTGTGCCGGTGGTGTCGGCGTATTTTGCTGAGTTTTACTCCCGGTAAGCTATCGGGCACGTAAACTGAGCATGTCATTGAAGCACGCACTACTTCTCCTGCAAGTGCGTACGAGTCGAGTCGATAGGTTGAGAGCACCTGCAGCGTCGCATCGTAATGCAACTGTAGGCGACCAGTTGGTGAAGTAGTGCCGTGAGGTATGGTGGTGGTGGTGGTGGTTGTGGAGACTTGAGGCTCCACCGCAAGGCTCCACCGCAATCTCCGCCCTGCAGCTTTTCTCTCGTAACGCCTTCACGAGAATTCTTCTTCGTGTGGAGGGTGGAGGGTGGAGGGCGGAAGAGCTGCCGAACCACACACCACCGTTGAGCCCGGACCTCGCCGAACCGACCTCGTCAAGCATTCGTGATGATGAGATCTTGCAGCCTCTTCTCCTCTATTACACCGTTGTGCGCGTCTTCGAATCTGCAGCTCCGATGCCCGCATCACAACCACCTGTGTGTTGAGCTCACTCGACCCGGTTTTCTCTGCCGCTTGACGGTGGTGATGCGGTGCTTGGCAGACGAGACCGACCCCATCCGCAATTCCGCATGCGCTGTTCCGGACGATGGGAATCGAGCCACGAGGAAAGGCCTCATCGGTCACCCACCTCCGCCCACGTTGCCAGCCCATTTGACGCAAAGCCATGGCAATGATCTTCTGCTTTGCGGTCGGCGGGCAGTCTAATGGTGTGTGTAAAAATGCACACCGTTCACAAGCCGTCGACCAGCGTGCCGGCACGCGCTAAGAGGCCCCGTTCCTGAAAAGCAATCACCAATGATCGGCCGGCAGAGGGGGATCTGACAACGGCATCTAGCCTGATTCGCGGCGTGCCTGAGAGTTTGTGAAACGTCTGGTCGCCTGTTTGGCCATGAGCGCGCGCACATGGCTCTGGCCCTCGTTCGTCTCTCGATCTCCAAAACATCTTGGGTATCATGACCCACGGCACATGCAAACAGTCCAAACAAAGTTGTCTCGATTCTGTTGACCACGCCCCGGCGATCATCCGCGGCACCTGTCGTTCTGGGACCTACTGCAGGAAACATCTCCTAGCCTTGCAGGAGTGACTGCGCTGCGGAGTCCGCAAGCCAGATTGATTGGCCACGTGCGGGCGCCCTCTGCGACACCGGGGGTGGCCTGTAGGGGGACGCAGTCCCGGCAGGCCACCTTCTGCCCCAGCGCCAATGTTAGTTGCAAGCCACTGGTGCGCAGAAAAGTAACCCTTGTTGGCGTGGTGAGAAAAGGTACAAGTAGGCGCGCCCGCACCCGCATTCCTCGCCTCTCCCTTTTCGATCTACTACCACGCTTTTTCATCACTCACAGGCTTGAGGTCTATCGTCTTATTCACATTCTTTTTATCAGCCAACCAAGTCACTCTCTTGACTCTCACCTGGATCTTTGCAAGATTCACTCCCCTTACTCACCAACACATTCCCTCGTGAGCATCACATCGAGGCGCTAGTCGATCTCAAACACCACTGTCCTTCCGAACGAACATTACCTGGACGACGACAATCTACCCAATCCTTAACGAACGAACAAGCAAGGCATTCGCTAAGCGATCACCACCCAAACACCACACGAAAAACAAATCAACATGTACTCCAAGAACATCCTCGCCGCCGGCGCGTTCCTCTCCGTCGTCGCGGCCGTGCCAATGGTCAAGCGCGACATCGTCTGGGTCACCCAGACCGACGAGGCGGTCGTTACGGTGCCAGTCACCACGACCGTCTGGGTTAACCCCGGCGAGAGCGTGCCCACGAGCTCCGCGGCCACCACCACCTCTCTGAGCCACTTCGGCCACCACCACTCGCATATCACCTCGACCGTGCAGTCGACCGTCACTGTCTCTGCGCCCGCGTCGTCCGAGAGCAGCGTCGAGAGCAGCGCCCCGGCGCCCTCCAGCTCCGAGGCCCTGTCCACCAGCAGCACGTCCGTCTACGTCGCGCCCACCACCTCCTCTTCAACCTCCGTCTACGTCGCGCCCACCACCTCCTCAACCTCCATCTACGTCGCCCCGACCCCCAGCACCAGCGCCACCCCAACCACCCTCTCCACTTACGTAGCCCCAGCCCAAACCAGCACTAGCACCTCCTCCGCCGCCGCCGCCTCCGCCTCCCCCTCCGGCACGACCTACACAGGCGACATAACCCACTACGACGTGGGCATGGGCTCCTGCGGCTGGACCAACTCGGACAGCGAAGCCGTCGTCGCCATCCCGCACGGCATGATGGCCAACGGCGCCAATCCCAACAACAACCCCCTCTGCGGGCAGTACATCACCATCAGCTACGCGGGCGCGCAGACCCAGGCCAAGATCGTGGATACGTGCGGCGGGTGCGATGGCTCGAGCATCGATCTCAGCCCTACGCTGTTCACGACTGTGGCGCCGAGCGGGAATGGCCGGGTGCATGATGTAGAGTGGTGGTTTGATGGCAGCTCTTAGAGAGGTTTCCTTTTCGTCTCGCCGCCGAGGGGACTGCTGAGTAGAACTTACGCGCGCCTTCCGGGGTGCGAGGTATGACGGTCCTTACTGCTATCGACAACAAGGTACGACTGGCGTGTGCTACGCCAGCTCGTTTAACGAGATATGATGGAGGAGGAAAGCCAAAAGGGAAAAGCATCGGAAGGCGAAGCAAGGCTTGATGCATTGCGTAGACTTTTTCTTGGGAGTTCCGCGTCGGCGTACCTACTCCCGGAGCTGATCTAACCCAGATCTTCTTCTGCGGAGACGGGAAGAGTCATGTTGATATTGCAATTCGTGGTACATAAGGTGCTTTGGAAAATGAATTGACTTCTGTCAAACAACCGCCTTCTCTTCCTCGTGGTTGACGTCGTTCCGTATTTGGTCAGACTCATCATCATTACTTGAACATACGTAGACAGACGCTACGCTCCCTATTCTATACACTATACCAGGTACGGAGGACCGGAATTTCGAGCAGAAAACCTTGCCCACGTGGATACGAGGCGTTACATCGCCCCTCGTATTGGCGGACTCTCTCGGCTCTTGCATGTACATGTAAGCCGCCACCACCACTCGCCATAATCACTCGCAGGCAGGTAATCCCCGCTCGCCAGCCGTGTAAACAGTGCCTTTATTACGAAAGCGTGTCTCATATAGGTAGTAGAGCTCGAATACATGTACTCTCCTCGTGGAATAATAATAGAGATATAGATCCGTCATGGTATACTGTAGCCCGTCTAGGGTTGGAGATTACGAGGCGAGTGCACGGTTGCACTGTTGCTAGATTGGGCTGTCGAGGAGGTGGCTGCTTCTTCTTTGTGTGAAAGAAATCAAGATAGCTCAAGCCCTGCGTGAGCGGCATCCTTCCAGCCTTACTACTCCAACACCCTTCTTCTTCTGCTTCTTCTCCATCACCATCTTTCATCCTTCACGACGCGTTACAGACCATATCATTCCTTCACCTTCACCTCCACCCGAGTTGCCGATTCGGGCTCGGCGACGACGATCGGGCCAGAGGAGTGGAGCAGAGACCAACCTGAGGCTTGGCGGGTTTCAGCTCCGATTGCTGAGGAGACAGCGAGACGTGGAGTGACTGAGGTGAGAGCGACCCACGGGCTTGCCGCCAGACCCGGCTCCACCACCGCCGCCGCTCACTCAGCACTCTTAACCATCAACAACCACATTCACTCATTACAATATACACCGTGATGATGATGAAGATGCAGAGCAGTGCGTGAACGGGGAATATTGACTACTTCGATCATCGGGGCGGGCCCAACACATTCCGCGCATCGAATACATCGAATACATCGAATAGCCTTCACCCTTGCGGCCACTCACAGCGCGCATACCCGATCGTCGCTCCCTTTTAGCAGCCTCGCCTGCTGCCACCAGCAATGTCAAACTCGACCAGTACGTTTACCATCTTCGCGCCCTCCTCCTCCTCCTTTCACCATCACTCTCCTGTCCATCATTTCATCGCCGCCGCGCCGAGATGAGCGACTCTTCTTCTTCTTCCGCTGACACGTCAGCCGCAGTCACCTCGAGCGCGTTCTCCACCACCAGCGACACCGCCGCCTCCTCCCTCGCCTCCGCCCTCTCCTCCTCCGTCGCCGCCTCCGTCTCTTCCTCCGTCGTCTCCGCCCCAGACTCGACCACCACCGTCGAGCCGAGCACCACCAATGTCATCACCTCCATCATCTCCGCCTCTTCGCTTCCGCCGACCACGAATATTGTGACTTCAGTCGTGACCCAGTCGGCCGTGAGCAATGGAGTTACAGATACAAACCCAGTCACGGTGGTGGTCACGTCCGTCAACAGCAACCCGGTATCCACCACCGTCATCCCCGTAGCGGCGACACCCACCTCCTCCTCGGCCACCACAACCTCCTCCACCCCCGCAGCGCTATCCAACACCGCCGGATCCGGAGGCACCGCCACCAAATCCACCGGCCTAAGCTCCGGCGCCAAAACAGCCATAGCAGTCGTCATCCCCGTCGCCTTCGTCGCCCTCCTCGTCGGCCTCGGCATCTGGTTCTGGCGGCGCCGCAAGCAAACCAAAGACGACCGCGAGCAGCGCCGCAAGGAAATCGACGAGTACGGCTACAACCCCAACCTCGACCCCTCCCTCCCGCCGTCTCCTCCGAAGCCGGCGCCGGCGGCGGTGCGCCCCAGATGACCGAGGACGGCAACAACGGCTACCGCGGCTGGGGCGCAGCCATCGGCTCCAACCGTAAACCATCGACCACCCTCAGCGGCGGGCACACGGCGGGCCAGCTCTCGGACTCCGGGAACTCGTACGGCCATAGCCCTAATTCACCCGGGGTGGCGTACTCGGATGGCCACAGCGGCGATCCACTCGTTCATCAGCGGGATACAATGGGCAGCGACGAGCTGGGCGCGCTGGGTGCCGCGCCGGCTGCGGCGTCTAATCAGCCGATCCGGCGGGGCCCTAGTAATGCCTCGTCCGCTTACTCGGCGGGTGCGCGCTCGGAGGGGTCGGATGAGCCCGTGCCGCAGCTTCCCGGTGGTGGTGGTGGGTATGGCAATCAGTACGATATCAGTCCCGTGGCGTCGTCGGCGGCGGCGGGAGGGTACGCGGGTTATGGCCAGCACGGTCCGTACGGAGATGGGAGTTATGGCGGTGGACAGGATGCTGCGGGCGGCGGTGGAGGGGGGGCGATGCCGGTGGTGCGGGATGTGTCTGCGAGGCGGAATACGCGGATTCAGCAGGCGGGGAGTTATCAGCAGGGGAATAGTGGGATCGCGCAGAATTTCTAGGTGAGGGGCGGAAAGTCTGCGGCGGGTGGAGGAGAAGCATAGCGAGAGCGTTGGCTTTGTTTTGGGGATTGATGGCTCTTCAGCATGTCTCCTTTGTGCTTTGAGAAGTAGCGGATGAGATTGCATACGTGGAACGGGGAACGGAGAACGGCGTAAGGATGGCAAGGAGGACGGGCGTTAGCTTTTGCGGGTAGAAAGGGATATCCATATGGCCACATGGGGCGCGGGGTGAAATCAGACAGACAGATCGACCGGGAAGATATCTCGTTGTCGTTTGGGTAAGGCGATCAGTCGAACTTAGTTGTTGGCTTGCTTACCTGCGTGTCTTTAGATAGGAAGGGGTGGGCTATGAAACTGAAACATACGCTTTTTTTCAAAAAAACCCCCCTTGGCCGCTTTCGTTGTGAGCCTGCGATTCGATCGTCTCGCTGTCTGTGTGCGGGGACCACGTGCTCCTGCTGCAGAAGTCGGGTGCTGTGGTGACTGCCCGATGTACGGTGAGCGATAGCAGCTTCGGCGTGTCGTGTCGTGGCCCGGCTGGACTGGCCTTGGAGGCAAGATAAGTTATGGGCCGGCAAGGACTGACCCGTTTTTTTCTTTCACGGACACTGGGGGAAGGCTTGCCGCTACTCCGCCAGCTGACTGCCCACTGGAGACGTCGAGCTTGTGGAGTGTCGCTCCCATCAGCATTCAGCAAGTTGCATGCATGTTGCTTACAGGCACTGGGCGGGTTTCCACCGCCATCCACCGCTTACCCTGAGCACAGCTCCATGGGGCATGCCGCAGTATCATGGAGGATAGCCGTTGAACATCAGAAGCAGCCTGATTCTGGCTCGGAGGAGTAGCGGACCACGCCTGCCATGCCATGCCAAATACGGTGGGCAGCCTCGAGTGCATCGACGTCTTCTGCTGCTAGCAAGGCCACCGTGAACGAAGTAAAGCTCCACATCTTCTCATATTTGGACGTCAACGGTCTGAAGAGAGGCTACCTTACTATGTAGGCCAGCCGTCGGACTAGTCGTCACGCGCAAGCCCAGCGAGCAAAGAAAAAGGCCGACTCTTCCCCGCAAATAGCGAGTGCGTAACGACCAAGCTCCAGGGGCGCCGTAGTCAACCATGACCTTCGTCTTCCCACCACTGACACCGCTGTTTTCATCGCGAGGTCTCGCATTCCGCAAGGTCGACGTTTACAGCCTGGCTCGCGCAGCAGACAAGGAGTCCCAGTCCGCGGCCGTGAACCTCTCGTAGCTGTCGCCACGGAGCACATAGAGCGGATCACCGCGGACCTTGGCCGGATCGACCCCCTCGAGACGCGGTTGCACTTTGTCCTGCTTCACGCCCGTCGCATTCATGGCGGCCTCTGGCACGATGCGGAGGAATAGTGGGACCGCGAAGTTGGGGAGATCTGCGCGGGCGTGGCTGAGACGGACATGTCAGCCGGGTCCATCGTGAGCGGATAATAATGAGGTTTTGCTACTGACCGTAAAAGCGGATTGATCTCAAAGTTCTTCGCCAGCTGAGGATCAAGCAGCAGCGCCGCACATCCAGCCCTACCATCGTGGTTCGGCACCTCCACGCCGTATACATTGGCATCGATCACACCCGGGTAACGACCTAGCACCTCGGACACCTCAGCCGTCGACACGTTCTCGCCTTTCCACCGGAACGTGTCGCCAAGTCGATCGAGGAAGGACCACTTGCCGTCCGGTGTTCGCTTGAGCGAGTCGCCAGAACGGTAGAAGAGGTCGCCGCGTCGGATAATGTTCCGTGCGAACTTCTTCTCGGTGGCTTCGCGGTTCTTGTAGTAGCCGACGAAGCTCGCCTCGCTCTCCAGACGGAAGAGCAGCTCCCCACCGACCTCATAGGGCATGCGAATGGCTAGGCCGGTGTTTGGATCGCGGACGATGTCGTTTGTCTCCGCATCTACCAGCACAGGTACCCACGCGTTGCGCATCTGCAGCCTCCTGATGAGGCCGTCATGGCCAACAGCGTTTCGGAGATAGTCGCCTTTCTGCAATGTCATGTGCGATAGCCCGCCTTCGGTGCTACCGTAGAACTCGCAGATCTCGGGGACACCAAAGCGCTCTTGGAAACGGCCCCAGACGTCGGGTCGTATGCCGTTGCCATAGCCCACTCGTAACGAGTGCTGGTGGTCAAGCGGCGAGGGCGGTAAAGCGAGGAGGTAGCGCGTGATCTCGCCGACGTACGTGAAGACTGTGGAACGGGAGGCACGGACTTCGGACCAGAAGCGAGAGGCGGAGAACTTTTTGCTGCCAACGGTCAGCTAGGCGGAGAGCAGGCTTGGCTGATTCGGTATACCCGATAGAAAGCGTAACCGGCATAAGCATACATATCAAGGTCGCCGACCCAGCAGTGGCATGGCCTGGCGCGGCTAGTCAGCCTCTGAACAGATAGTGGAGCCCTTCCGGAGTCACGACTTACATATGGGCATGCAGATGTACCAGCGGTCTCCGGTGCCAGCAGACTTCAGGGGACGTATGCTCATCTGGCTGAATTGTCCTGCTAAGCGAGAGTATACGCGGCCAGTGGTTGCCATCACGGCCTTTGGATATCCGGTGGTGCCACTGCAGCATATGAGCAACGGCAAAGATCTGATGACAGAGATGACTCATGTAGTACCTCGTATAACGCAGAGCGTACTTCGTCTTCTCATTCGCGTCCTTGGTGTACTTCGCATCCGGCATCCTTGGTTTGATGGTCGCAAGCTGGGCCTCGAACGGACGATCAAGAACCTGTACCTGCACACCCAAAGCAGCCAGCTCGCTGTTACCCAGCACTCGCCCACTGTACTCCTCATCGACCAGCATGAGCGGGCATTCTGCGAGCTCAACACAGTGCACCAGTGCTCCGCCCACGAGGTTGTAGTTGATCATAGCAGGAAAGCAGCCGATGGCGAGCAACCCCATCCAAGCGAACATGAAGTGCTGGCTATTCTGCAGGTAGAAGCCAGCGCAATCGCCGGGCCTCACGCGGCCGGCACCGAGGAACCATTCTGCGTATCTACACGCCCAGTCGTGTGCCTCTCGCCAGGTGTAGGCGTGAGGTGTGGGCGGGTTGGTGCTGGGGTCGGAGTACCAGATGCACTCTCTGTCTGCGAATTGCGTTGCGTTCTCCGTGAAAGTGGCCCAGATGTTGATCTTGTTCTGGCGTTTCAGCTGGTCCTGGTAGCGTTGGCCGCGGTGCTGGTAGTACAGGTAGGACAGGTCCTTGGAGATGTGGTATTTGGCATTGAGGTAGGCGGAGAGTGCAGCTGAGCCGGCGAGTAAGGTTGATGTAGCTGCTGCCCGTTGGTCAGTCGGAGTCTGTGGATATGCTGAGTACCTGTGCTGGCCTACCTGCAGTCATTGCTCTTACTTACTCCGCGAGTGCGGATGGGGAGAGGGTCATGAGGGGTGGCGAAAGCATCAAGTGGAGTTCAACAACCTGAAGCATACTCTACCTCATGTACCTGGTACCTACCGTCCTACCGAGGTGCCAGTATTGCACTCGCATGGCCGTCTTCCGATGTCTGGCGAACTTGGGTGAAGGAGGAGTGTTCAACAAGAGGGAAGCGGGGCAGGCGGGTGAACGTCACCAACACCAGCTTCCGCAATCGGCCAGAGAGCCCACTTTGCGATATGGCTCCACTAGGCGAGATAGGTGAACGATGGCCGGCACTCTGCACGTACATGTAGCCTACATATGTTATTGAGGTAGGTACGAACCTCCATACTCCGTTCAGCGCGCTCAGCATGTCATATCTCGGGCTGGAGGGCTATCATGCCTTCGTCACTGGTGCTCGAGGGGGCATTGGTTCGGCAATCGTAGAAGAGCTACTCGGTATGTTGAGACAAAATACCCTTCAAAGTACTCTTGACTGACAAGAACTCTCCCAAGCCGCCGGCTGCAGGGTGACCGCCCACGACCTCAAACCCCCGAGCCCAGAAGACCACAACCTTGTGCTCCCGCTCCAAGGCGACATTTCGGACGAGTCCTCCATCTCATCCAGCATCCAGCAAGCCGTGAAACGCAACGGCCCCATCAACATCCTCTGCGCCAACGCGGGCATCACAAACGAAGCCTCGCACCCAAGCATCTGGGAACTTCCCTTAGAAACCTGGGAGAAACTGTACAGCGTCAATGTTCGCGGGACGTTTCTGACGATCAAGCATTTCTTATTAGCCGCCAAGTCGCACCAGGAGTCGACGGGTAGCGAGCTCGAGAATTTGGCGGTCGTGGTGACGGGGAGTGAGTGTGGCAAATTTGGGCAGGCCGGGCACGCGGAGTATGCGAGTGGGAAGGCGGGATTGCAGTACGGGCTTGTGCCTACGGTCAAGAATGAGATTGTGAAGTTGAACTCGAAGGCGAGGGTCAATGCTGTGGCACCGGGGTGGGTCAATACTGAACTGATTGGTGATCGGCTGGATGATCCGAGGGAGCTGTATGTGGAGAGCCAGGGCACGGTGGCGTTGAAGAAAATCGCCCAGCCGGTGGATGTGGCGAAGGCTGTTGTGTTTCTCGCTAGTCATCGCGCGAGCGGGCATATGTCGGGACAGTGCTTGAGCGTCGACGGTGGGATGGAAGGCCGTATCATATGGCGTGAGGAGGAGAATCTCAAAACCAAGCAAGAGTCCCAAACCCTTGCCACCCGCACCACCATACCCCAACAGATCTCCGCCCCAACCGCCAAACCGAAAACCAAGATCATCATAGCCCTCTCCGTGGATTTTGATGCCGTCTCAGGCTGGCTCGGTACCGGCGCGCACCCAGACAACAGCACAGCCGACATCAGCCAAGGCTACTTCTCCGGCCTGGTGGGCGTCCCCCGCCTCCTCAAGCTCTTCACCAAACTCGGCATCGCCGCCCAAACCACCTGGTGCATCCCCGGCCACAGCCTCGAGACATTCCCCAAGCACACCCGCGCCATCGTCGACACGGGCTGCGAGATCGCCCTGCACGGCTATGCGCACGAGGCCGCGAGCCAGATGACCGCAGAGCAGGAGCAGGACGTCCTGCTCAAGTGTATCCAGCTGGTCGAAGATCTAACGGGCAAGAAACCGAGGGGTTACCGCGCCCCCCTCTACCAAGCCAGCGAACGCACCGTCGCTCTCCTGCAAAAACACGATTTCCTCTGGGACTCCTCCTTCACCCACTACGACAGCACGCCGTACTTCATGCCCCTATATCCGGCGCGCATAGAGCCCATAGACTTCTCCCCGGACAAGAAAGCCGCGACGTGGATGCATCCGTCCCCGCGTTTCGACAAGCTGCCGAAATCGAAGTTAGTCGAGATACCCCTGAATTGGTACGAAGAGGACGCTACGCCTTTGCAGTTCTACCCCCATACGCCTAATTCGGCCGGGTACGTGGATGTTAGGGTCG
This sequence comes from Friedmanniomyces simplex, assembly GCA_005059865.1. Taxonomy (NCBI): domain Eukaryota; kingdom Fungi; phylum Ascomycota; class Dothideomycetes; order Mycosphaerellales; family Teratosphaeriaceae; genus Friedmanniomyces; species Friedmanniomyces simplex. Next base: position 45,137 of record NAJQ01000181.1, read on the forward strand.
TGGAGCGGATGTGGCGGGATCGGGTGGAGTGGATGCGGAGCGAGATAGCGGATGGGGATGATGATGGGGAGATGAAGGTGATGAGTATTGTGCTGCATCCGGATACGAGCGGGATGGCGCATGTGATGGGGATGATCCAGCGGTTTCTGACGTGGTTGGTGGGGTTGGGGGAGGAGGTGGAGTTTCGGAGGTATGGGGATATTGCTGAGGAGTTTCTGCAGAGGAGTCAGGCGTAGATCGAGCTGGTATGGTGTCCGGTCATGCTGATGGCGGCGAAGCGGGTCATGCCAGTCATGTGTGATAGCGAGGGCATCTCGTTGGGAGAGAAGGGTCAGTACACCTGCACGGTATACATTTGCAGAGTCGTGTACATAGCGTAAAGCGGCGCCAAGCCATCGAGAATTTCTTCTTTCATCGCGCGGACTTGAAGCTGGGCAGTGAAGCGCTCCGTCGCTTGTTGCACGTGGGCAAGCATCCACGCAGTATCGTCATACAAGAAGAAAATCTCTTACAACCACCCCTCCCACGGCCGCTCAGTCTACCGCGCGATCCCCTTCACCACCCCGACAGCCTTGCCCCTCTCCCTTGCAATCACCTCCCCAATCCTCGCCAGCTGCTCCTCACTCAATTCCTTCTCACCCTCCTCCACCCTCTTCTGCCTCCTCACCTCCGCCAATTCCTGCAGAGGCGTCCGCATCCCCTTGGCCAACTCCTTCCGCTTCTCCACCTTCGCATCCTCCAGCTCCTTCTTCTCCACATACTCCCAATCGTGCCGTGTCCTGAATTTCGAGTATTTATTCCGCAACTCATCAATAATCGTCAACGGCATCGGAGGATGCAACAGGAAAGGCCGGAACGTCTGCTCCTCAACCGTAATCCGCAGCGTATCGTCCTGATAATCCTCATAAATCGGATCCGCTTTCGGAGGCCAAGGGATGATGATATTGGTACCCGGGATCAAGCGATCGCCCACCGTCCACTCCTTCTTGACCTTGTCAAACGAGAAATTGATATTGATCAGCCGCTCGATCACAACGTCCCGCGGGATCCCCGTCGCCGGGTCCGGGAGAGGGTATACAAGCCGGACACTGTCCAAAGGCAGAGCGTGTGACAACGCACTGAGTTCCTCTTGCAAGCCTTGCTCGCTCCTCATCCAGTCGGGGATTATGACGTCCACGACATCCACGCCCTTGACGCGCACACAGCCTTGGTCTCTCATGACTTCGATGCAAT
>NAJQ01000182.1:0-36784 GCA_005059865.1 Friedmanniomyces simplex
TGCACGTAGAAAAAAGGATTGTAAAGTCCCAAGAAAGCGAGCATGTTCCCTGCGACGAAGAAAACGTACGGCGCCTCCTTGAAAGCGCTAAGATCCAGGAATCTCCTCCGGCCGTCGGGCAGAACTCGCACTTTCAGAACGCAATTCGACACGATCAAAGTAGCCAGCATAATGAACCCCAGCACCCGCGTTGCCCAAGCAAATCCAATCTTCGGCTGCAGCTGATGGAACACAATCGGGTAGATCGTGCCTCCCAGACTACTCCCCGCGGCCGCCAGCCCCGTAGCCGTGGCAATCTTCGTCGAAAAATACGTGCTCAGGATAGCCACCCCAGGCACGAACATAGCCCCCGTCCCAATCCCAATGCACACCCCCTGCGCCAGGAAAACCTGCCAGTACGTGGAGCACAAACTCAACATAAACTGCCCCAGCACCGCGAGCACCGACCCGCCGATGAGTAGATGATGCACATACCCCGCATCGTACAGAGGTCCCCCGAGCGCACTGACGACCATGAGCAAGAAAGCCTGCATGGAGCCGATCCAGGAGATATCCGAGGGCGAGGAGGCGGAGAGGAGGGCCGTTTCATAGTAGGTCTGGTAGGTGCCGAAGGTGTTGACGATGCCCCAGGCGTTGAAGTAGATGAAGAAGGAGCCGAGGACTTGGAGCCAGGCGCGGAGGCCGCCGTTGGGGACGAAGCGGATGTTGGTCACGGAGGGTTTGGCCGAGGTGACTTTCTCCAGGTCGCCGCCGTCTTCTTGCGGGGCGGCATGTTCGGTGAATGGGGGCTCGGAGGCTTCGAGGAGGTCTTCTTGTTGTTGGGTGAGTTGGGGGGTTTTTGTCGTCTTCTTCAGACCGATTTCCTTTTCGAACTCCCCAAGGGATGATGTTGGTGACGTCGAGGCCATTTGATGAGGTGAGATCGATCCTGGGGTTTAGCGTCCGCTTCCGCACGCCAAGGAAGTGACTTCTCACTTGTGTTCGGGAGTCTTGGAGTGCGGCGGCGTTTGGCAATAAAGGCACTGTGGAAGAGGATGGGCAGATAGACCGGTCACCGGGCAGACCACTTGGACAACAGGACGAGCGAAGTCTCGAGACAGATGCATGGTTGATTTGCAGCATCACTAACGGCCGAACCCCCCATTGCTAACCTGCCGTTGTACCCGAACGGGGCATAATTCGGCATTCATTCGGCAACGGCAGGCAATCGTGCTTCACTAATCATACTCGAGGAAGGATTGAAAGAGAGACAGACGGGCACAACAGCTACTCGGTAGTGCAGTCGCCCACCGGCATCCTACATACCCATAAGCATACTGTAGCGCACTGCCAACGCCTACCTGTATGCAGACACCAGACAGACCAAGTACCAAATACCAGCTAGCCCAGCCCACGCACAGCCGTGTTGACAGACGCTCGTCACAGATGCCCGTCACAGATGCCAGACTTCGCACCTTTGAATCTCCCATCGCTTTTGCATCCCAAGTCGTGAAGGGGTACCCAGAAGATCAAAGCATCCGTCAGCCGACTCCGTCCCGCTTGATATGCCAGAGAATCGCAGGCACCACGTTCCCGCTAGATCGCGTGATAACAACCCCCGAACCGAAACCCAAGATAGAACCCAGTCCGAAGTCCAGTCAAGTCCAATACCTACCCCATCTGGATCAACCCTGCTTACTCCCCTCCGACCCCGGCCCAGAAGAAGGCGGAGTATCCACCCCCCTCTTCGTCCTCGCCACCCGAAACCCCGCCCGATGCAGCGCCGACGCCTCAACCCTCTCCTCAAAATACAGATTCTGCACCAGCAGCAGTCCCGCTCCATCCTCCGTCTGCCCCGCCGTCCGAGCCTGCAGGACCCGTTTCCGCCGCACCTCCCGCTCCGCGACGACTTGCCGCATGATGCTCGCCACGGTGTCGGGGCCGAGTTGAAAGACCATGCCGTTGTGCTCCAGAACGCACTTTAGCAGGGGGAAGGGGAGGGAGAGGAGCAGGCTCGAGATCGTGGTCGTGACCAGCGAGGGCATTTTGTGGTCTTCGAGGGAGAGCTCGCCGAAGCGGATTTGGCTGAGTCGGGGATCTGAGCGTGAGGGTCGGCTCTCGTGCGCCGGAGGTAAAGGTGGTAATCGAGGAGGGGAGGCGAGCTGAGGGGCCGTGGCATCGAGGTAGAAGTTGGGCGGGAACATGTGGACGGTGAAATTGATAACGCGATGCAGTAGGTTGGTGGAGTATGGATCATAAGTCGGCATTCCGATGCCGTCTGCTCTTCCGAGCGAGTCGTCGCTCGACGCGCAAGACATCTCACTGCCATCCTCGACTGTGAAGCTGGGACCTAGCCCGCCGTCCAGCGCGAAAGCTAGCACTGCCGCCATCGTGTCCCAGTGCAGTAGGCTGAGCGTGGTGTCCATGGCCCTGGCCGCGACGGCCGGTAGTCGTAACCAAGCAGCTATGGCAACATACTGCAGCACGAGCTCCATGCGCTCTTCGTTTTTAGTGGGAGCCTCAGAGTTAACGGACGTTTGGATGAGTTGATTGAGCGTAGTCAGAGACCCGCCGTAGAGATATCGAACGCAATCCATGAACGGTTTGATGCGCAAGTTGTGGTCTCGTAAGTGCACTGGGACTTGAGTCTTCAGCGCGGCCGAGATCGGCGACTCACTCGTTTGGATGATATCGAGGAGTGTCGGACTTCTACTCAAGATGATCTTGTGAGCATCCAGATACTGCCGTGCGCCGGACTCGCGCTCCACAATCTGCAGGTGGCAATCTGCCAGTGTTGGGTTACAGAACTGAGAGTACACGTGATATCGAAGAGCCTCGGCATCGTCAGAGCGGGAAGTCATTGCCGGAGATGTGGGGTGTGAGGCTTGTGGGAATTGACCGTAGTGGTGGCGAAGCTGCGGCGGGAGAGGCTGGAAAGCTGTCGCTGTGTCTCGAGACGCATATTTCAGAGAGTTGACCCCATCAGCTGTAGCAGGCGACGGAAGCTCCTCGCCATTTCTGGGTGCTGTAGCAGAAGTCTGAGACTGTGATCGCGATCGATGGTAAAGACCGTTTGGAAGTGACTCTTCAGCAGGCGTGAATACCTCGCGGGGAGGGTACCGGAACGGCGCATGGGCCTGATGCTGAAACTGTGGCGGCGGGTATATCGGGGAGTGGAAACCTTGTCGCATGTGCCATGGTACGCTCGAAGGATCGTGCATTCTCCGGCCGACCGGCTCAGAGTTGTGATACGCATGCCCCGATGGCGTAAACGGTGGAGGCCGGCTGGCACCCAAAGGAGGCCACTGCGTCGGGTTCAAATTTGAGTCGGCCGACTGCGGTGGTGCAGGCGACGACGCGGCAGAATCGTATCCACCGAAGACAATGCTGTTGGTGCTGGGGTGATGGACTCGGCGAGATAGGTGTTGCGGACTGGACGTGGCAGATTGTGGCGTTTGTCGATCAGTAGAAGGCACGAAGTCGGGCGGCAGTCGAGTCCTCAACCGCATATCGGACTTTCCATTTGACTTGCGTCCAGGGGAAGAGCTGAGTAATGCTGGCTGGCTTGACGTTGGTGGTGGAGGGGGCGTGGCGAGACTTTGCGGCTCTGGTGCTGAAGGTCCGGAGGTCGCGCCATTGGACAGCGACGTTGGCGCACTGCCTCGGAAGACTGGAGTATCTGTCGGGGAGTGACTGACTCCAATCTGCACCTTCTCCGCCGTTTGCTCGAGACCGGGAGGCGGGAGGACGTGATCTGAATCGGTTCGGAAGGGAGATACCACCCCCCGTTCTAGATCATCGCCGTGGGTATCGGCAACATCCACGGCTGGGGTAGGAGGCGTACTTGTAGTAGGTGTTTCTCCAGCTCTTGCCTGTCTCCCCGCTTTCGGTAGACTCTTCGGTTGTCGAGATTTGCTCAATGCCAGTGGAATGGCTGGGACTACTCGACTCTGCGAAGGTCGTTTGCGGCCGTTGGGTCGAGAGGTAGAACCGTCGGCCGCATCGTTCTCTGGCATTGCCTGATATTACACTTCCAATGACCCAGTCCGGCCGTGAAGCCGAGGTGTTGGCAAGAAAAGGTGAGCACGTGGACTCGAGGGTGTCGTGTGAGTTGGTGTGCAGCGTCTCCAGGAGATTGGTATGATCGATGTGCTGCGGCTCCTGGAGTGCTGGGGACTGTACAGCGGGGTGTAGCGGAGGTTACAGGGTGACGTATCGGAAGAGGTTGTCAGAACATTGGAAGGTTACAGAACTGATGACTGAGCCGAGTGCGGAGTTGAAGATGTGGGGCTCGAAGAGGCGCCGTTTGCATCAGCCGTTGATCCTACACACAAACATCTACCATCCTTTCCCGACGAGCTAGCAAATCATTCACGATGGTCTCGGTATTCACCTGCGTGTGTCGCTGTACGTGCCAGTGCATGATATGACCACCTTCAACTCCCGCACCGTCAACCCGGGATGGCCACACATGTATCTCATGCATTAGGTCAACTTCCCCCCGTCAAGATGATATTGCCCGGTAGAACGGGTTGTCGATTATCTCGAGTCCGATCACTAATGGGCAATCGAACACCAACGAGACTCGAGGCTACTCGGCATGCCGGGAGACAACAGCAGGTAGGTACTGCCCTGATGTGGTCGGCATAACACCCCTCGTGCCTTCTGTTATGCACTCTCGGCCTCCCGAAAGGCGTCCCTGCTATCTGACCATGTTTACATGTACCTTCCGGCCGCTGTCTTGTCATCTTCTCATCAGCACACAACCTGAGACACTCGCTTTCGGAGACCTAAGAATCAATCTCGTTGAGCCGCCTCATCTTGTGCATCTGTCGTCCCTATTGATACTGGTCTACCTCGAAAGCTAAACCAGAGCACTCAAACCGCCATGCAACGCGATCAGCAGAACGCCTCGCCCACTCCTATCCTCCTACGACGCAGTCATGCTCGGCACCAAGAGCACTCCTACCAGCCAAGCTTCGCCTTTGGCAGCAATGGCCCAACCCACTTCGGGGAGTCACCGGATCTGAGTGTCCACCTCCCGCAGAGGCATTCCAGTATGTGACCCGTCGAGTTGTGGGGGTTCTTGACTGACCGGCACAGGCAACCGCTTCGAGGTACTGGCACTCCCAAGTCCACCTGAGACGGACGACGTCAAGGAGTTTCACGTACCATCCCGGTACCGCCGGTCACGGAACAGCAGAGGCACAAAGGAGGCCAAGAGACGTCGTGACACCAGGCGGAGTAGGAGAAAGATGGCTGCTCAGATGCTTGACGAGCAGCTGTCACGCGACATCGATTTCGCCCTGAGCAGGGTCAATGGGTTTCCAACGCCACCATCTAGCGTACCGTCACCGATTCCAGCTCTCTCAACGGATCGAGCAACACCTGTGTGGTCGACCTACTTGCCACCCTTGCCACCATCACCGCCGCAGCTGCCGGCTTTGGACTTCAACAGCTTCGGGATCAACGTCAACAGCTTCCTCGAAGCCAGAGCGGCTCGAGCAACTCCATCACCGCCGACACCTCTGGTACCCGAGCTTCCGAGCTGGTGTCCACCTCTGCCATGCCTCACGCGTAAGGGCATCTGGTCCGAAGGCCTGCCTATTTTCTACGACCTGTCGAGCTTACCAGAGCCGAAAGAGGGACCCATGGCCCAACGTGATCCGAAGCTTTGCCAAGAGTTGCAACTGTGGCGTGGCAATCTGGACGTCAAGCCGAAGCAGTCACGCTTCTTCCCTGTGACACAAGCGCCGAAGAAGCCGAGAGTCAAGCTGGCGTCGAACGCGTGCAAGTTGCACTTCACGGAAAAGGGTCTGCCGGATAAAGCGCTGGATCCACCAAGCACTTATGCCGACGCTGTCAAGAAGGGCATTGATATGAGTTCCGTCAAGCGTGGCGAGGATCGAGAAATCACTGCCGACATCCGTTCCGCCACGCCGACACTCGGGCCTCCAGCGGCCAATCTCTGGAACATCCTGGCAGCCGTAGACTCGAGCCGCAGAGAGGCATCGGCCGACCCATACTTGGCGAGCTTCCTACCAAGCTCCGACGAGTCGTACCAAGCCGCATGGGAGGCTCACATCAACTTGGTCCACCAGCCGCATGGCCCAGCGGAGCTGGACGGCAGAGAGATCCCTTACGTCCACGCCAACAGTCTCACCGGCCACTCGAACGAGGTCTTGTTGTCTCTGTACGCCAACGAGCACCCTGCGCTGAGCGACTCAGGGGTGTGCTTCACGCCTTTGGCGAGTCCGCCTCTCGGGATGAACGAGCTGATGATGGACTACGGTATCGGTCTGCCGTATGCTGAGGCGCCGAAGTACGCTGCCAATTACGATTCCGCCGAGTTGCAGCAGCCAATATCAACTCAGCACAGCTTGGTCCTTGCCGACATTTTACCCATCAACTGCGTCCACGGAGCAAACGACGACGGAGAACAGGCCCTCGAAGCCTCTGACGCCCACTTTCAAAGCGAACAATCCCTCTTCACCCTCGGGACGGCTCCCGAGCCCACCTCGGCAGACGACATCGATATCGCCACGTTCCTCAAAATGGGCCACGCCAGGAACTGCTGGTGCAATGCTTGCTCGGACGCACCGGAGCGTGAGCTTTCTAGCACCAGCGAGGACTACATGGAGACTGACACGCCAGAGCTGGTGCCCTTTGATAAGCTGACGGAGATGGACGATGAATGGATGTTGTATTTGCCTACTGGTGGCGGGGAGCAGTCGGGATCTTCAGATGATCAGTCTGCCTCTGATGGGCAGTCCGGTTGCTGCGCTCCGCAGACGGAGGGCAAGATTGTTGAGGAGGAGAAGCCAGCCGCTCGTGCGGCGCCGGAGTGGAACGACATCTTCCCTTGCAAGCCGCACGTTACTTGTGAGGCTGAGATGGGGGTGCAGCGTATTGAGGAGGTGATTGGTTTGGGCGATTCGGAGGTCTTTGACTGGATTTTGGAGTCGGAGTATTGAGCGGTGTGAGTAAGCGGTGTGAGTAAGCGGTGAGCTCGTTGCTCTGGGTCTAGGGTGGATGGGCTTTGGGATTGGTGACGAGACAGTCATCCTGTTTTTGTCCTGTTAGCAGCCTGATGGGTAGCTTTGGTGCTTTTGGTGCGCATAGATTGAGCCTGGAATGAACACAAGCAATCACCTAGACCGCGAGCTCTCAAAATGTAGACGGTGAACCCGCACAATCTAACCGACAGCAACCTGCCGGAGTTCGTTATGGCCTTGACTCACGGAGAATCTTCCTTCAACCTAGCTGCCATGAACACCCAGTTTTAGGACCACGCTGATACACTCGTGGCCAGTGACTATCGACCGGATCGGGGTTGCTGCATACTTGCGCCGAACGTACTCATGTGCTCGGAATGTGACGGGGCATTGCAGGCACACGACGGCCGAAGGAGGAGAGAACGCTATGCCGGCGCTATGCTGTTACTACCTACGCCAGTGCACGTGTTCGACAGCTCTCTCCTATACCATTGAGATAGCTCAACCCGGTTGCTTTTCCACCGCGCCCTCCGAGGCGTCATTGGTGTCGTAGTGCCTGCCGAGCTTCGTCGTCTTCTCCAAGGACCTGCCCGGCTCACAAAGCGATTATAGCGAGCGTTAACAACCCCAACAACAGTCCCCCAACGCTGATCCTTGCCAGGGAGCTGGCCGTCCCGTAGCTCGGTCCCATGATCGAGAGATATTCGTGCCCAGCAGGGCCCACGCACGCTCCTTGGGAGTCGCGCGGCAAGTCGGAGCCCGTGCACTGCGACTCTGTGTCGTCATTTGCCGGCATGGCTTTGCCTTCGAAGTACCACGTTGGAGTCGGTGTTGTCGTGGAGGTCGCGTTGGCGACAAGCGATTGCGAAGATGGTGGCGAAGGCTGGTTGGGCCAGATTGCCGCGACGTGTGTTGTGGCTACCACGAGCGCCACGTAGATGCTGCAGATTGCCTTGATGCCTAGCATCTTGATTGTTCGAATGGTGTTGCGTAGGTGGTGCTTATTGCGAAACTGTGCGGTGCGTGGTGTTTGTTATTAAGAAGGTGGTTGTCGAATTGTGCTGTGCAGATGCGTAGCTCGATGCTGGGTGCCGCGTGAAGAAGGGTTGGTGGTAGGTAAAGAGCAACGGCAGCAACTTGCCAGAAGAGAAATATTTATGCATGCGCTGTCCGAGTTGTGACCCGTGAACAAAGGTCGCTATACCAAGAGTGAACACTTCGCGGCTACCGTTCACTCTTGTAGACCAATACTGCGTAGGTATGCGTCATGACGGTTGCGATCGATGATCATTGATTGCGGCAATCTGTGGGTTGCACCAGGGCATCGCTTTGCTTCGAAAATACGTTGCTGACGATGTGCAGCTCCTGGTTGCGAACATATCTCCCAGAGTCCGTGGTACCTCTCCTCTGACTTTCAATGTATGCGGTACCAGTATGACGACCGCTCGCGCAGAGTACGATTGGGATGGTCAGGAGGGCGAGTGATGTTGCCTGTCTCTCAGCTATTCGGTGACGGTGGCGCTCAGTATCGATCTTCGATATTAGAACACTGGCGTAGCGAAGATGCGTGTAAACCAGGTCGTTACAGATCCCGACAATCAACTCTCATTGTCATTCGCCATCACTCCGAACATCCACATCCCGGACACGACTTTTTCAATCGCGATAAAGATCCTCCAAATGCCCAATGATCTTCCTCCGCAGCGCCAACAACTCGGTCTCCGTAATTGTTGAGCCCGTGTTACTCCGCACAGCAGATGCATCTTGCTCGCCATCCGGGACAACCTTCTCAGACCGCGTGCCAAAGAACGGCACACCCAACCCCTTCAGCTCGCCCGTCATAGCCGCCTCCATGGACACTTGAGCAGCGTAGATCTTGCGATCGAACTCGGCCAGCTCGGCTTCCTTCTCCAGCTGCGTTTGCTCGGAGGGCGGAACGCCACCCACAATACTGCCTAGAGACTGCAGGATAGATTGAGCTTGCGCGGAAGCTGACGAGCGGGTGGCTTGCGATTGCTTCAGCGCCTGGCGGTCGGCATACCATCGCATCTCGTGTTTCTTTTGGTCTTCTATCATCTACGAGTCGTGTCAATGGGTCCTTTGCAGAGATGGTGGAAGTGACTTTCAGATCTTACCCTGCGGACACTGATAGCGAATTGCGCATTCTGCGCAGCAACCTTGGTGATACAACGTAATCCCTCTGGCCAGGTGATAATGGTGGCAGGGTCGATCATAGGCTTGGGAGACGCAGTCGCGGCTCTACTCTGCGGTCTCAATCTGGGGTCCTGCGGTTTGGGCGCGGGAGGAGGCTGAGGCTTTGGCACCAACACTGGTGGCACAGCTTGGTTCGCAAGGCTGGCATCGTAGTATATCGTCGGCTGTGGCTCGAACCCCGGTGTGGATGTAACGACGGGGGTAGGGTTTGTGAACTGCGAGAGCGTGGCCAGGATGGCCTGCAAGTCCGGTATTGAGGACGGCTGGCTTCCGTCCATCTTCGAGGTCTCACAGGACTCGCATGAACAGCAGGCCGAGACTTGCTGCAGAGGGACTTTTCAGGCATGCCCTGTATGGTCGAGGCAAGTGAAGCTGAGATGGTTCGGCGAATCGGGAAAGCCATCGGTGGTCCGAGCGCAGTCATCATCGACGACCTGCGAAAAGTTGCAGGTCGTCAGCAGCATTGAGCACACTCACCACAACCCTTGATACCTCATCTTCGCCAGGCTGTACACCCGTACTCTCTCCCCACCATGGCGCGCTCACCCTCCGACGCGACCCGCTTCACCGCAACCGGCCCCTACGCCTCCAGCTCACCCTCTTTCGGCTCCAACCCACACCCCAGTCCCGCTGGAGCACACGCAACAACCCTCCGCGGCACCCAAATTGACTTCGGCTCGGCCCCCGCGAACGAGACCCCCCAGCAGAAAATCGCCCGCCTCCGCGCCGCCGCCTCCCTCGCCCGCCGCGGCAAAGAATCCAACTTCGACATCGCCGTCCGCGTCGGCCGCGTGTGGGCCGATCGCGCCCACCGCGTCACGGCGCTTAGTCTCCTCGGGCTGACGGTGGTGAGCGCCTGTGTGGCGACGGCGGGGATAACGGATATGCTGTTGCATAACCGTAGGCGGAGGAATGAGTGGTTGGCGGAGCAGCAGGCGAGGACTGCGAGAGAGACGGCGGAGGCGAGGGCTGCGATGAAGGGGGGGAGAGCGACGGAGGAGCAGGTGCTGTTGATTAATCGGGAGCGGGCGGCGGAAGAGGCGAGGGAGGAGAAGAGGAATAGGCCGGGGGTTATGGCGAGGGTGAAGGGGTGGTTGTTTAGTGATTTATCGAAGGAGGAGCAGAAGGGGGGAAAGTTGGGGGCGTTGGCGGCAGGGGCTGGCTCGGGGGCTGCTGCGGTTGTCCCGGGAAAGGAGGTGGAGGGGCAGAAGCATGATAGAAGTGTGCTGCAGGCGGTTGAGGAGAAATTGGAGGCGAATAGGAGGCAAGGGGAGAAGGTGGAGGAGACTGTACGGCCGTTTGGAGGCCCACTGGATCGACAAGCACAGCTGGTCGTCGATACGGCATCAGACTCCAGCCGGAGCTGGATCGACTGGGCGACGAAGCGGTGATGTGCAACAGTTACCCGGGTGAGCGAGCTTTGTATTATATCTGTACAGCACTTTACATGATTCTACTTGATCTCGCTCCAGCCCTTGTCCTCTTTGCCACCACCCACCATCACGCTCCCGCCCTGGCCGCCCTCACCGCGCACAGCTCGCTGGCACGCCAGTCGAAACTCCTTCACGAACATATACACGTCCTTGTATGTGTTGTACAACGGCGCCGGAGCCACGCGAATGACACCCGGTCGCCGCTCATCCACGACAACGCCCGCAGCCTCCAGACTCTCCATCACGGCATCGAGCAAACCACTCTTCAGCAGCACACTGATCTGCGCACCCCTCTGCTCCGGCTCCCGCGGCGTAATAATACTAAAACACCGCCCCCCACCCTCCTGCTCCTGCTCCTTGTCCTGCTCCTCTGCCAACCGATCAAGCGACTCCTGCAAATACCCCGTCAACTTCACGCTCCTCCCCCTCAACGCCTCCATACTCGTCAGCTTGAAGACATCCAAGCTAGCCCTCAAGGCCGTCGTATCCGCCACGGAGGGGTTGCTAAGCTGGAACCCGGCGGCGCCGGGTATGGGTACGAATGAATTCGTCATCGCGAAGCGGGAGGATTTGGAGGAGCCCCACCAGCCTGCTAGGCGCGGGCGGTACTCAATCATTGGCTCGCCGCCGCCGCCAGACTCCTTAGGCGGAGTCTTCTGCTTGACCTTGCCATGCCGTTCATGCACGAAACAGCCCCCAATCGCTCCGGGACCGCAATTCAGATACTTATACGTACACCACGCCGCGAAATCCACGTCCCAGTCATGGAGCTTGAGGGCCACGTTGCCCGCGGCGTGAGCGAGGTCCCAGCCGACGGTGATGCCTTTGCTGCGCGCGTGGGCGGTGATGGCGGGGATGTCAAAGGACTGGCCCGTGTAGAATTGGACGCCAGGGAGGAGGAGGAGGGCGGTGGTGGGGGCGTGGGCGTCGATGAAGGAGAGGATTTGGGGGGTGGAGAGGGTGTAAGTGTTGGAATTGTCCGGTGAGATTAGGAGCATGGCTTCCGAGGGGTCGAGATTGTGGTAGCGGATGTGGGATTCGATGGCGTACTTTAAGTGGGAGGGAATTGTTAGTTGTTTTCTTTATGAGTCTATCTCGAGAGAGAACTGTACATACATGGTCAGATGGAAACGCCTTCCCCTCCAGAATGATCTTATACCGCTCCTTCGTCGGCCGGTAGAAACTCGCCATCATGAGATGCAGGTTCGCCGTCAACGTCTGCATGACCGCCACCTCGTCCGGCAGAGCCCCGACGATCTTGGCCATCTCCGGCACGCAGTCATCGTCGACGTGCAGCCAGGGGACGAGGGAACTGTCTTCGATGTCCTTGAAGTGGCCGTAGACGCCTTTAGCTGCCCAGGTGTCGAGGTATTGTTGCATGTATTTGCGGGTTAGGGTTGGTTGGAGACCCAGGGAGTTGCCGCAGAGGTATATGCTGGCTTCTTCATCTTGTTGGCCGGCTTCTTCGCGAGGGGCTGCTGATGGGTGGAGGGTTTTGCGGGCGAGGTCGGCTTTGCTGGGGATGAGGAAGTTGGAGCGGAGATGGGTGAGCGGGTCTTGGGAGTCTTGCTGGGTGGCGTAGGCTTCGGTGAAGATGTCCATGTTATTAAAGCCGTGGATAAGCCTCCACACTGCGCGGCAACAAGCGGCACGAGTGTTGATCAGAGGCTCAAACAGGGAGTCACGCGAAGGAGGATGTCGTGTGACAAAGCTGAATGGTTGAAGTTGCAAGAGCATGCAAACTGGAAGGACTTGGTGGTGAAGTCGGCAATCGCCACCAGCACACTTGACATTTACAAAGTGCATCTATTCTGCTCTTCAAAGAAGCCTTGTTCCACCAATTACCTCGTCTTCTCCCACCCGACCGGCTCGACACACACATTCACAACAGCATGGCTCATACTGATCGAAAACACGGTAGTGTCACTGACTAACCACCTTTCACGTGCAGTCCGGACGACAAGGTTCCGACAGTCAGCCTCCAGCGGCTCGGGTCGCGCCTGCCCGCCTGCACCTTGCTGTCGACAAGACATGGGTCAGCAGTACTCTAGCGTCGTAGAGTTGCGGCCTCCGTCTCTATCATCATCATCCACCTACTCCAGCATTTCAACCAGCATACACCTACATCCTCGCCTCGACGCTTCACATCCTAGGGACTCACACCTCCTGCCTGCTGCGGCGGCAGCGCACATGTCGATACAGGTCTACATTGGGCACACCGGCCAGCGACTCACCCTCGACCCGAGCGGAACCAGCACCGTCGAGGCCTTACGGTCATGGATCGCCCAACAGGTCACCATCCAGCCGCGCAACCAGATCCTGCTTACGGGACAAGGCAAGCAGGTCCGCACCCAGACCTGGCTCACGGAAACAGAGCTCTTCGTCTTCGACTCGAGTCAATTGAGCGCCAAGACCACAGCGAGTCCGTCAAGTTCGGGCGCGTCGAGTTCTACCTACCATGACTTCAGTCCTGGGACGCCGCCGGATACGATCGCGAACCAGAACGATTTGCAGGCGTGGCAGAACCTGTTCCGCCTCCGGAAGAGCTGGGCTAGTGGCCTGCTTAATGGGTGCGATACACGGGCCAAGCAGGCGGAGAGGTATCAGGATGAGCAGGCAATTATTGAGCGAAGTCTGGGCGTAGCGGTCGCCAGTCTGCAGCAGCATGTCAAGAGCGCGGAGCAGAAGTACTTGGCAGCGGAGACGTCGGCGGAGGAGCTGATGCAGGATCAGGAGGTACATGTCAGCAATTGGGAACAGCATTTGGGCAGTCTGAGGAGTGTCCCGGCGAGGGTAGAGTTCGCACGCTTCATTGCGCCTGCGAATCTTGGTGCGCGCCGAGCATCGCAGTCCGGTGGTGTCACGACCCTGCAAGGCTTCGTCGATGTCGGTGCGACGAAGAAGGCTGCCAGTACAGCAATCACCATGATGGAGGGACTCTCGGACAAAGTGGGCAAGTTGCGCAACGAGCTGAATGCGATTACGAAAGAAGGCGAGGATCTATTGCAAGCTGTGGATCACATCAGCAGCCGGAGCTCCGCGCAGAGCACCTCTGAGCCTGCCCAACTCCTCGACGAGATAGGCTTGGTCGTGAAGAAGATGGCCTCCGACTTTGAGCATGTGCAGTCTCTACCACGAACCGCGCATTCTGCCCCCCAGGCCTCGAAGATGGCCCTACTACATACACGCAACTTCCTACCTGCGCTTAGCGAACATTGTACGGAGATGAATGATCTGGTGCAGCGGATGCGACAGCAGAGGGATGGAACAGCGGACGCTGCGCAAGAGCATATGCGTACGTTATCCGGGATTGAATCCGAGCTTGCTGAGCTGTACGCGAACGTCAAGAGCTTGGAGGTACCGCAGGATGATCAGCAAATCTTTGCGACGCTCGCGACTGTATCGAGATTGCCTTCAGTATATGGTCAGTTGCTTGTGGAGTCTGTGCGGCGGCGCGAGTGGGTTGCGAAGATGAGGCGCGATTCTGCAACGTTGCAAGAGGAAGTGGCTACATATCAGGAAGAGGAGGACAAGCGGCGCAAGAAGTGGATACGGTCGGTCGACGATGTCGTAAATGCCGACGCGCTCCAGAGCAACGTCCTGGGCATCGAGCTCAATCTTCAAAACGAAGGAGGTAGCTGGCCAATGGTGACGCGCGACGAGCTGCAGGAGTACCTCAACGCGCTGTTGGCTGTATACGGACAAGGCCCGGTCACGGACGAGATCGAGCAGGCCATCAAGGATCTGGACAAGCCGACTCGTAAGCAGATAAAGCATGCTCGGGCCTTCAAAAACGGCAGCATGCACGAGGCGGCCTTCGGTGACACTTCGCTTCTGCTGCGCGGCGATGAGCAGTACAAATCTTTGCGCGAAAGCAACGTGCGCTTGGAGGAGGATCTGCGGGCGCAGAAGAGTCGAGTTCGCAAGCTCGAGGACGTGCTGCATCGCCAGTCTCAATTCAGCCGAACGGGCACTGGTGACATGTTCTCGCCGCAAAGCGCTACCTTTGACCGGACAGCTTCGCCCGTACCGCCGACGCCTCAGCCATCGGGCGAGTTACCGCGTGATAACACGATCAAGCATCGACGACCATCGTCTGCTCAGGCGATTGAGGAGAAAAGGCTCGCTCGCCGCGTCGTGGATCTCGAGGCTGAACTACAGACACACAAAGAAGAAGCCGCGAGCCGCAAGAACTCCGACGCAGAAGCACTAAAGCAGGTCGAGGAAGCCGTCTCCACGAAAAAAGACCTGATGGAGAACATGGACGCCCAGCAGCGCGAGTTCGCGAGCGAGCGTAGGACGCTCGAGCGCGATCTTTCGGAAGCCAAGGAGCGGGTCGAGGAGCTGGAGATCGAGCTGGACCGGCTCATGGGCTCGCGGGATGACGAGCGGAATGGACTGGACACGCGAGTGGCGGCTTTTCAGGAGGAGGTTGCGCGTTTGAAGGAGGATGCGTTGGGCCATGCGGCGAGGGCGGCAAATGCGCAGGATGCTCAGAGCGGGCTCGAACAGAGGTTGAAGGCTGCGGACACTGCGCGCGCGGAAGCCGAAGAGGGGATGCGGCAGATGCGGACGGAGTGGGAGGAGAGGCGGGAAGCGGAAGCCGAGCAGCTGCAGTTGTTGGCTGCAGCACACGATCAGCTCTCTACGGACGCTGAGACGCCTAGTGGATTGAGTGCGCTTTCTGCAGCTCTGGACGACCTGGCGCGGAGGAGTGCTGCTCATGTCAAGGACCTGGCCGATGCGGTCGCGTTTGCGAAGTCGGAGAATGAGTCTTTGTGGGCGAGCAACGAACGGCAGAAGACTGAGCTGTCGAAAGCCGCCGACAAACAGAACGACAACGAAGAGCAGATCCGGCAAGCGCAGGATTCATTGTCCGCCGAGAAAGCAAAGGCGCACTCGCTCGAGCAGCAACTCAGCGATGAGCAAGAGCAATTGCGTGACCTGCGGGAGAAGTTCGCCGAGGGCGAAACAGGCTCAGGGGTCCTCCGCCAACGCATCTCGGACGAAGAGGCCAAGGCAGGCAAGCTGGCTTCGGAGCTCGCAGCGGCCAACTCGCATATTAACAGCATGGATGTTGAGCTCATGCGGCTGCAGAAGAAGCATAAAGCCTACCACGCCAGCGCTGAGGTATCCGCCGAGCGGCTGGCAAAGCGGGCAGAGCGGGCGAAGGACGTTTCGCAGCGGCTGTACGCGCAAAATGTGCGGTTGAGTAGGCTGTTGGAGCAGATGGGTCTGGCGCTGTCTTATAAAGACGATGGGACGATGGTGATTGAGCGCGCGTCAAAGATGAACGCCAGTACCACCATGTCAGAGATCCCCACCGATTCCTCCTACCGGCCTAGCGACTTCAGCCGAACGGTCTCGCTGACCTCGCCGCCACCAACTCGCAAATCCTCGGCCAGCGACGATACGCCTCTAGATCCCTCCCTAGTGCACTGGGTCGACGCCCAGACGCCCGAGGACGAAGCCGCCCGCTTCCAAGCCTTCGTGCAGCACATCTCCCGCTTCAACACCGACACCTTCGCCGAGCACATGCACAAGCGCCTGCGCGACTACGAGTACACGGCCAAGAAATTCAACAAGGAATGGCGGGAATCGAGCAAGCGCGCGGAAGCGTACAAAGAGCGGTCCGTGAAGCTGAAGAGCGAGTCCCATGCCAAGATCGCGGTGAAGGATTTCAAAGAGGGGGATCTGGCGTTGTTCTTGCCGACGAGGGGGCAGGCGAGGGGCGCGTGGGCGGCGTTCAACGTAAATTGTCCGCATTATTTCCTGGCGGAGCGGGAGGGGATGCGGTTGGGGACGAGGGATTTCATTGTGGCCAGGATTGCACGGGTGGAGCGGAAGGTGGTGGATTTGAGTCGGAGTGCGACGTCCCGAAATACCACCGGTGATGCTGCGAGTGTTGATGAGGCGAGCGAGGCGGCGCCCTCGGTCAATATTATCAACAATGACGAGGATGATAATCCTTTCGATCTCTCCGACGGCTTGACCTGGTGGATGGTGCACGCCACCGAAGAGCGCGGTGCGGGTGGTGGCGGTGTCGGCGGCGGCGGCGGTAGCAGCGGTGCCCCCACCACACCCGGACTGGGCAAAAGCACCGTCGCGGCCGCGAACGTGGACGCGAGGGGCAGTATCCGCACGAAGCGGGGCAGTAAGGGCGAAGACGCTAGTCGGGTTCTTAATAAGAGTCTGGATAGTAGAAGGAGCTCTTCCGGGTCGAAAAAAAGTGTGGCCGGGGGTGCGGTTGTGCCGACGCTGGCGAATGCGGGGGGGAGTGGGAGTCCCACGGTGAATGAGGCGGTGGCTGTGCGGTCGAGATCGGAGAGCCAGGGCTCGTTGAGGCCTTTGCCTTTGGCGGCTCCTGGGGCGGGAGGAGGAGGTGGAGGAGGAGGCGGCAGTGGGCTGGGCATCATCAACGACAGGACGCGTGATAACCAGCCCGAGCAAAGCGAACAGGTGCGCACTCGAGCGGACCTCCTTTGGGGTCCCTAAGTTACCAATTATCACCGGAACACAAGTTAACAGATCGCCCCTATCCCGCAGATCCGTCAACCATCTTCAAACACCACGCCACCTATAGCGGCGTCCCGCAGCGCCTCGCCGGCCAAACCTTTGCCTGTCAAACCGCCAGCCGTACAACCGCAACCGCCGCAAGCCCCTCAGCAGTCACGATCGAGATCGAGATCACGCTCACAGTCCCCGTCGAAATCCGTGCGCTCGCTGCAACGGCATCTCGTCGTGGAGCCGCGAACGGGATCTCCGGCTAAGTCGCCGGCAAAAACCGCTACGACGACGGCGAAGGGTGTTGGGCACGGGAAGCAGCCCGGGTGGGAGAGCCTGTGGCAGGCGGAATTCAAGGTCGAGAGTCCTGGGAAGAACAAGTTGAATTCGAACTCGAATGCGGAAGGATGAGATGGTTCGGAACTAACATACCTAGGAGGCACTCACGAGCGACCTACCGCACACTGCCTGCTCTCAAGATAACCAGTCAAATGACATGAGTCGTACCCAACTCGTTTGGACTGAGACAAGCTACCTCGCTGACACCGGGCATTGCATTCTTGCGTGCACTACTCGCTGTACGCATATGTATCAGGTGGCGATCCTCACATCGCCGAGCTTTTTGACCACCCTAGAGCGCCGGGGCACTGGACCGCACAGCATTGCCCATCGTTACGCCGTGCGTGCTCCCACGTTTTACCATTCCAGCCTTGCCTACGCTTCGCCTCCCTGTGCCACGCGCGGACATATGTAGTAGTGCCTTTACGTCTTAACATCCGGCTCCGTCCTCCCCACAAACTCCTGCAGCCGCAGCAACCCCACCGCCATCTTCACATTCTCCTTCAGATACTCCTGCGCATCCATCTCATACGTCTTGGGATCCGCCTCATGCCTCTCAACATACAACCGGATCGTGGCCCCGCTCGACCCAGTCCCGGATAACCTCACCACGATCCGACTCCCATCAACGAATTTCACGTAGATCCCCTGGTTCTTGCTCACGCTGCCGTCGAGATCGGTATAGCTGAAATCGTCCGCCTCCTTCACCGTCCTGCCCCCTTCCACTTTGGACCCGACGAACTCGCTCTTCTTGGGCCCGATCAACTCCTTCATATGCGCGATCACCTTGTTCGCCCCCTCGCTCTCGCACCCCTCGTAATCATACCGCGTGAAGAACGTCCGCCCGTATGTCTTCCAGAAGTCCAGCTGGATACTCTTGATGCTCGGCGTGCTATTCGTCTGCTTGCCGACCCCCGCGATGATGTTCAACCAGGCCACGACGGCCCACAGCCCGTCTTTCTCCCGGATGTGGTTGGAGCCCGTGCCGAAGGACTCCTCGCCGCAGATGTTCATCTTGTCGGCGTCGAAGAGGCCGCAGAAGAATTTCCAGCCCGTGGGGACTTCGTAGGACTCGACGCCCTTCTTCTTGGCGACGAGGTCGACGGCGCCCGAGGTGGGCATGCTGCGCGCCAGGCCGTAAATGCCCTGTTTCTTGAAGTAGGGGATGAGGTCGGCGTAGTGGGCGATGATGGCCAGGGAGTCGCCGGGGGAGACGAAGGCGTTGGCGCCGTAGATCATGTTGCGGTCACCGTCTCCGTCCGAGGCGGCGCCGAAGTGGATGCCGTTCTTGTCGACGGCCTCGACCAGGGAGTGGGCGTAGACGAGGTTGGGGTCTGGGTGGTGGCCGCCGAAGTCGGGTTTTGGGATGCAGTTCTGCGTGCTGTTCTTCAGGCCGAGCTCTTTCTCGAAGATGTCGATGCCGTAGCTGCCCGTCACGCCGTGGAGGCCGTCGAAGAGGACCTTGAAGTCGGAGTGCTCTTTCAGGAAAGACTTGATGAGGTCGAAGTCGAAAATGTCCTTCAGCATCTCCATGTAGTCCTCGGTGCTGTGGACCACCTCAATCTCCACCGGACCGACCTTCTGCGTGCCAATCTTGCTGAGATCGAAGTCCGGGATATCGGCCAGCTTGTACTCCTTAATCGTCTTGGACACCTCGTAGATCTTGTCCGTCACGCTCTCGGGTGCCGGTGCGCCATTGGCCAGGTTGTACTTGATGCCGAAATCCTCTTCTGGTCCACCGGGGTTGTGGCTGGCCGTGAGCAGGATGCCGCCCGTCGCTTTCCGCTTGCGGATGAGATGTGATGCGGCGGGGGTGGACATGATGCCATCCTGTCCGAACAGAAGCTTCTTCACGCCGTATCCTGCTCCGATCTTGGCGATCATCTGCATGACCTCTGGGTTCCAGTACCGGCCATCACCGCCGATGACGAGGAAGGAGCCCTCGACGCCTTCGGGGATGGAGAGGAGGATGGAGGCGACGAAGTTCTCCGAGTAGTTCTCTTTCTGGAAGACCTTGACCTTCTTGCGGAGACCGGAGCTGGGAGGCGGTGTTAGTGGTTGTGTTTTGTGTGTTTGTCCAACAAGCTGTTGCTTGAACTTACGTGCCAGGCTTCTGGTCCTGGAAGGGCTTCGTGCTGACCGTCTTGATGCTCATGATTGCGGTGTTTCGGCTATGTTGTGTTGTGGAGGGATGTGAGAGGGAGCGGAGGAGGTTTGAACAGTCAATGTGTTTGGAAAGGCAGCTCGAAAGTGAGGTGTTTGGGAACTTTTCCCCATGACGGCACCTGCAGCTCAACATCCCACCAAAGGCACGGTGGGGTTGAGGCTAAAAAGCGTTGTCAATCAGGGACGAAACGGTACCTTACAGGGCCAATAAGCGCAAGAGCGTGTGGCATCGAACGAACAGAAACAGAGTGGCGGTGAAGCTGGTGGCGAATATACAGGAATTGTGTAGAGTGTTGCAGCGAGCCTCCGTGTTGTGAAGTCTCACCGCCATCACCGTGGTGCAAGAGCGACATTCGAGTGCCGTGAGAAGCGACACCCATCCCGGGAATATAACAGCCTCAACGGTCGTCACGCCTATGACGCTTGTGCGTGATATCGTGACAGCGAATGCATGCTTGCGTGCCTTCCCCATCCAGGAGTCTGCAGCACGTGGCGTCTTCTCGGAGGCATGTTCCCAAGAGCCCGTCAGATATGCATACTCCTGATCCGCGAGATATGTGAAGCTACAATAATTGCTGGAGGAAGTGCAGCCAGTCTCGTTATCACCATGGTGCTTCTCACTGCTGCGCTGTCGTCTATTGGTAACAATGTCATATGTAGAGTGAGTGAAGTCTGCGGATTCGCGGTAGAACCTGGGCACCAGCCGACCACGGAAACCTCGAGAGGGAGTTCCTTTTAACAGCATACTCCGGTTCAATGAGGACTTACTCCATTGCATTCGGCCTCAAGGTCGTACGCTTTCATTCGGCGAAGGCTGTCCGCTAAGGTTCCTCTGATTGAAGCCTCGAGGACCCTCATAGGTGTGAAGTGATCTTCAAGCCACATGAGAGAGTTTTGCAAAGGCACGCCTTGCCGGCTTTTCTGTAGGCCAGAGTAGCCGCGCAAGTCCAAATGCGTGCCGTGTACAACTGCCCCGAATCCCGACTCAACTTGAATGAACACCGCCAGCGCCATACTACAAGCAAAGCCCCCCCGCCCGCCCCTTCCTCTCCACCACCACCTTTAACCCCAACTCAAGCGACATCAAAACTAGTCCCACACCCACAACTGCTCTTCGCCCCCGGAATCCCCACCACCTTGAACTGACTCCCAATCAACTCCATCGTATACTCGATCCGACTCCCCCGCAACAGCTCCAAACTCGGCTCATCCATCACCACTTTCGCCCTGTACTCCCCTCCCCAAGCCCCTCCCCCAGCCCCAGAGCCAGGCCCAGAGCCAGTCTTCCGCGCCGGCTCCTCGTCCTCAAACAAGGTATCCCCCGCTTCATCAATATCCCTAGCATTAACCAGACTCATCAGATACTGAAACCCATGGCACCCCCCCGACTCAACGCTCACGCGCAAAGCTAAATCCGGGTTCGCGTCCGTCTCGGAGAGAAGTTGGAGACGGTGCGCGGCGCGGGGACTGATGGTGATGGTCATCTCGTTGCCCTCCTCATCGTGGCGCGGGTTGGTGATGGCTTTGGCGAGGCGGGGAGGGGTGGTGGAGGAGAAGGATCTTCGTTGGGGGAGTCGGCTCGGGTGTGGTGGTCTTGCTGCTGGTATTCTAGGTGGTGGGAGGGGTCGCCGGGACGACGGCGCGAGGAAGTCTAGGAAGAGTGGCGCGGGGGTGTGGAAATGCCGGCGGGGCGCAACCGGCTGCGTGATGCGTTGGTGAGCAGGGAGGATTCGATGGCTCAGGGCCCGTTCGCACGTCGTTGCTATACTGCGGGACGCCATGGCGAGTGGCGAGTGTGATGTTATGTTGGCGAAGAAAGATGGTTGGAAGGTGGGACAATCCTCGCATTGGTCATCCCGCCGCTTCCTGCACGTGACGAAGATATCGCTAACATGTTCTGCTCACTGATACCGAAGACTATATAAAGCAAAAGAGTAGGTCACGGTTTTGGAAGCTCCTGCCATTACACATCACTATATACCGGAGAGCAAGCATAATTTACACCCTCATCAATTGTGAACGCCTTTTCCCCCCGGCTATCCCTGGAAGCCTGTATCCACAAAAGAAGTGCCCACACCATCCAAAACCAAGTACACAAGACGCCTCCGCCTCGCGATGCATCCCAAAGGCACCTCGCTCGTCGTCTACAACAGCCCCGCCACACCGGCGAACCAGCCGAAACTCAACACGGTCAGCGCCGCCATGCCGACCATAAAGCCCATTGTCTGCCTCTCCGTCGACGACATCGCACCGCTGCAAGTCGCGCACACGAAGTCCTGCAATGGTGTAGGCAGTGCTGGAAGGTACATGCCGAAAGTATACTGATCGTACGCCGCTAGGTAGCCAGCCATGGGAGCCGCCGACACATCCTTGGCCGCGTCGTGGATGATGAGGGTGTACGTGCCCGTCAACAGCTGGGTAGCGGCAGTCGCCTGGTAGTTGCCTGTATCCCACGTCACGGCTTGCGTGGCCCCGGTGATGGAGGCATTGGCCGCGATGGTGTAGGTGACGGAGTTGGAGGAGCAGAAGGCGAGGATGTCGACGGCTGAGGGCGTGATGGAGAGGGAGGTGTAGTTCCAGGCGAAGGTGGCGTAGTCCTTGATCTTGTAGTAGGACGTCGCGGCCGCGGCCGGGGTGATGAGCTGCACGCCCCCGGGAGGTAGTCTGGCATCGAACGTCTTTGTGGTTGCGTACGTGCTGCCCGGCTTGTTCGACCCGGTACTCCCGCCTGATGAGGCCTTGCCTGTTGTCTGCGAGCCTGATTGTGACCCCGTCCGCGTCCCGGTCTGTGTTGCACCGCTGCTGGCATCGGTGGAGGAGACGGTGGTGGCGGTATTGCCTTGCTTGGCGGAATAGGATAGATCGAATTGCGATGTGGTGGTTCCTTGTCGCGGGAGCAGAGGTGCGATCTCACGCTTGACTGCTTCGAAGGGGTGCCAGGCTGATGGCCATGCTGATGATGCAGCGGCGAGGAGGCAGACGGAAGAGAGGACGTTGGTGAGCCGCATTGCGACGGCTGTGTTTGTGTATACCCCCTCTGCAAATATTCAACAGACGTCCTGCACCTCTAGTCGTCGTATGATGCTGCGTCGAAGGTACGAGGACGTATTGATGAAATGGTGGGCTTTGCTTGCGCGTCCCTTCCGGCTGGTGGATTATCGGCTCGGTGGGAGTCTGGATCGGGAATACCGGTATCAAGCGATTGACGTATTGTTCGATCTGGCGGTCGTGCCTGCCGTCGTTAATGAAGCGAATGATGTCGTGGGAAAAGAGATGGGTGCGATGATGCTGGTTGAGAGCCGGGAGGAGAGAAGTTCGAATAACATACGCTAGACCGAACCTGCATGAGGCTCGCGGGGAAACGGACGCTATTCTTGGCTTAACATGCTGGTGGCGACGAGTTGAATACGATGGGGACGACGACGAAGTCAGCTTTCGTGGACGCGGCGGAGAGGCTTCCAGGTGATGGTTATACTGCCGGCTGGCGGATTGTAAGGGGAGTGAGAGTACCCGGTCATCCCAGACATGTACCGCCTATCCGCGACGAACACTCCAGATGTCTCTCGGGTAGATCTACGCCACACCCGAATGCCTGGGGAACGAGTTGCACCGTGTTGCGAGATCCGTGGCAACACTTCAAATAGGGCGAAGAGAAGAAGCAAGAGATTGGTGTGAGCTGGCTAGTAGGCCTCTCATACAGCCCGTTCCACTGTAACGATGGATGCCCTCCTTGGGATATTACGATATACGTTCGCCCTCCAGACCATCCGCCTGTCAAACCAGTCGCACTTCCGAACCCAGAGCACATACGCCTGTGGAACGGACGCTTCGCAACAGGCCTCAGTATCCTGCCAGAAGAAATAATGGGTATATCCGCGTAACGCTCATGCTCATAACGCAGCACACCAGAGACGCCCAAGGCATCCATCGCTCGCTCGCTCGCTGTCATCACTGCAGAAACCCCGAGTCCAATCTCGTGCTCGCCCGACCAGCCCTCAATCCTTGAACATAGCCATCGAAAACCGCACGCTCTTCGCCCAGCCTTTACCAATCGCTCCGCCCGCGCTAATAATGCTAGACACGTCGGAAGTGGGGCTCTCCTCCACCGGCGAAGACGGCATAGACGGGTAATTCTTCCTCGCGCTCGGAAGCAAGTCGTGTGGGTGATTCGTCAGGTACGCGTGCAGGCGATCATTCATGTCCCGGTGTCGCTGCCCTCGCTCGCTCTCCATGCTCGCGGAGCTGCTGTGTCGGGAGAGCGAGCTGAGTGTGCCTGCGCTGCCGCTGCGGCTTCGGGTGAGTCCACTGAGCTCTGGTGAGGCGGGGGAGGATGATGCCGGGCTGGTCGTCGTCGTCGTCGATGTGCTGCCGAATAGTCGATGTGTTGAGACGTGCAGTGCTTTCTCCCCGGCGTCGCACCATGGGCAGTGCTCATTGCGAGTCTCCCACCCTTCGAGCCTGAGTTTCTCGGGGCAGTTGTTCAGGTGGTTGGCTGGGTGGCAGGCTCGTCGCAGTTCGTACCATCGGTGGTTGCAAGCTTGGGTGGACACGTTCAGCCCCGCGACGCACATCGTAGTGATTGTTGTTCGTCTCTGGAAGGCGTCCTCGCGGTGGTGGGTAGAGGCTATTCTCCGCCCTGCTTGACGACGCCTAAAAGGAGGGAGTTCCGTAGACTGTCGTTGGCAGCAACACTCCGTGTTCCGGGTAGCTTTGGGTCGATGTATCGTCCACAAGTCGTCCGTCGTCTGCCTGATGTCTAGAACAGCGCCCCGGAGTCGTAGGTGGCTTCAGACAGCTCAAGCAAAGGAACAAATCCAGTCCAGCAAACAAACGGCAAGGGCCCCAGCAGTAGTCACAACCAGCAGCAGGCAACAAAAAAGTACCTTATCGCAAACCCGTTACACAAGATCAGACACAGACCAGACACCCAAACAGCAGCAGCCCCTTCCCACCTTATCACCCTCCCACAAGGCGGGCGGGCGCCCAAACCTCGTCATCTCCACCATCCATCCATCCCTCCCTCCCTTCCCACCCCTCGCACACCTGGATGCAACCCCCGTGTGCCGAGCAACCCCGGTCCCCGGCATGTCAGATTCCCCCTCACTGACAGAAAAACAAGCAAGGATCCCAGGCGGACCGACAGTAGCGCACGAATGCCACGCAAGAGCCGGCGTTAGCTCGACTCCCCTTTCCCGTGGCTTTGGGCTCTCGAGAGTAGTCTCGGCTGGGCTGCGGCATGCAAAACGTGTGACTGTCATGTCATCACTCACAGCTTTCTCTGGCAAGTCAACGTGGTGGGCTGGATGACTGCCATGCGCCGCGTCAGGGTTTACACAGCATTTGGCGACATCCATCCTGATCCATTGACGGCGCAGACGGATGGATCTACAGTACATTTCCGTACGACTCACGTTGTGACTTTTCGGGACCTGTGCCCCAAACATTCATCCCGGACCACGGACCGAGTTCCACACGTTACCCCCCGGACAGGCATGTTTCACGCTACTGTTGAGCTTCTTTCCATGCGGCGGTCGGGATGTGCAACGATCACACCGCAATGACGAGGCTAGAACAAGTCGTTGTGGAAGAGGGACGCACGTGGTCGATGTCAAGGCTGCGGACGTCACGCCAACGTTGAAGACGACGGCCGGAAAAGTGCAGGTTCGACAGGCAGATCTGTTGGGCACGAAGAGACGGTGAAGGTTTGCATGTGAAAGGACTTTCGCTGCGGCACTGATGCCATAGCCTACCTATGTAGCACTACTCAGCATGCCAGTATGGCAGACGCAACAACTTTTGGCGTATTGGCCCCGCCGATTGAACGCTTCACCCACCCCAGACCGCGAACGCCACGCATCTTACACAATACAACACAAGCACAGCGCAAGACTCAAACCCACCAGACTACCTCCCCGACCGCTCCCTCGTCCGCTTCCTCCGCTCCTTCTCCTTCGCCTCGTCGTACACCAAGAACTCATGCAGAGCGCTCCCGCCTGGCACCATAGGCAACACCGGCACCTTCTGGTCCACCACCACCTCCAAGAAAGCCGGCCCGTCCCCGGACCCATCGATCAACCAGTTCAGATCATCTTGTAAGGTGGCGAGCTTCGTCGTCCGCCGAGCCGGCACACGCATCGCCTCCGCCAGCTTCACAAAATCCGGGTTCCGCTGGTGCGTATGTGCGAACCGGTCGTTGTAGAACAGAGACTGCCACTGCGTGACCATACCCTGCTCTTCGTTATTCAGCACCATGACCTTGACTCCGATGTTGAACTCAGCCGCTGTGCTGAGCTCCGTCTGCGTCATCAGGAACGAGGCATCGCCGTCGATATCAATCACCAGCTTCTCGGGTGCCGCGACTTTGGCGCCAATGGCGGCTGGTAAGCCGTAGCCCATGGTCCCGAGGCCTCCGGAGGTGATCATCGTGCGTGGTGCCCGCCATCGGTAATGCTGCGCGGTCCACATCTGATGCTGTCCAACGCCTGTCGCGATGATCGTGCTGTCCTTCCGGTGTGCAGTCAGGTCGGAAAGCGTGGCGACGACAGTCTGCGGCTTGATGAGGCCGTCAGGGCCATCCTCCTTCTCGTAAGCCCACGGGAAGCGCTCCTTCCATGCCGCGATCTGGTCGAACCACTCATGTCTCTGTGCTGCCGTTCTTGACTCGACGTGCGGCAGAAGATGGCCCAGGTTCGCGGTCACATCCCCTTCCACAGCCTCGGTCGCTTGCACGACCTTGTTGATGTTCTTCGGCATGATGTCGAAGTGGATGATGCCGCCCCTACCTTCCTCCGCAGCTTTCTTGGCCTGCGGTCCGAACGCTGCCACACGACCTGTAATGCGGTCGTCGAAGCGTGCGCCCAGCGCAATGATCAAGTCAGCCTCCTGGATAGCCATGTTCGCGAAGGCCGACCCGTGCATTCCAAGCATGTGCAAAGCTTTCGGGTCAAGCTCGTCGAAACAACCCAGACCTTGGAGAGTCGTTGTCACCGGGATTTGAGCCTTGTCGGACAGCTCCTTGAGCATTTTGGGTCCATCTGGGTGGCCCATGACACCTTGGCCAGCATATATGACAGGCTTCTTCGCGACGTTGATCAAGTTGGCAGAGCGCCTGATGCTCCCATTAAGCTGCTTGGCCGCGAGCTCTCGGGCTGCCATGGTAGCCGCAGAGGGATGGGAGGGAAGTGTCGAGGCAAGGGGGATAGGTCGATTCAGCGTAGCAGCCGTAACATCTTTCGGCAGGTCCACCAAGACTGGTCCCGGCCGGCCGGAAGTGGCGATCTCGAAAGCCTCGTTGATCCTCCTCGGAAGCTCGGCGACGTTCTTGACCATCACATTCCACTTTGTGCATGCCCTCGAGATGCCAACGATGTCCGCCTCCTGGAAGGCGTCCGAACCGATAGCAGACGTCACCACCTGACCGGAGAAAACAACCATCGGCGTGCCATCCATCAGCGCATCTTGCATCGGTGTGACCACGTTCGTCGCGCCGGGACCGGAAGTCACGAGGACAACGCCAGGCTTGCCGGAGGCTCGAGCGTAGCCCTCTGCCATGTGGCCAGCTCCCTGCTCATGTCGGGGGAGGATGAAGTCGAAGTGTTTGCTGTTGTAGATCGCATCGAAGACGGGGAGGATGGCGCCACCAGGGTAGCCAACTAAGAATCGTATTAGCACTGAGGGTTACGCGTTCGACTTCTCTTTGGCAGCACAACTCACAGACGTGCTTGACGCCTTGCCGTAGCATCATTTCGTGGAAGATGGCACCACCCGTCAGACCCACAAAGCTATGGTCCATCTCGGGTTGCCGATAGGGTTGCAACGGCTGTACGTCCCGCCATCGGTTGTCCTCGCGGTTGAAGGCCGGGCTGGGCACCGCGCGCTGTGGCGACGTTGCTGCTGCCGTTGCCGCCGCTGCTGATCGCGTCGCGGTATCTGATACATTGCGCCTGGGTGTTTGCGGTGTCTGCACTTGCGTTGCTGCTCTTCGGTATGGCGAGACGGCGGTGGGTGCTGGGGTGGAGGAGAAGCGGCGGGCGCGTGGGAGGCATTGGAGGGCCTTCTTGGCCGGTTGGGCGTGCAACATGGTCGCCGTGTTCATCAGTGGGTGGTTGTGCTGTGTTTGGCGGTTGAAAGGAGGGGGGAGGTTGAGTACAATGACAAAGGCGAATGTTTGACTCACTCCGTCAAAATTGCCAACTCCACGCTCGAGACCGTGCTCTCCCCGCTTTTCACCCGCGGAAGCCGGCAGCAGCCACAGCCACAACCACGTTCGCCACGCCCGTCAAGCCACTCGGCACGTGCTTACTTCGACTCCATGCTCGTTCCGTGAAGTGGAACCCCAGATCGTCTTTCTTACACCATCCGAGGGTGTTCAACACGACTCAATGGACTCCCCCCGATCGCCCCCAGGCAGCGTGCGACGACATGGCAGAAACACATCTCAGCCCTTGGTGAGGAGAAGCACTAGGGGCCCACTGGACGCTGTAGACAAGTAAGAACCACCGAACCATGAAGGACCCCAGTAGCTGAGACTGATATAGTCCCTTAGTCGGGTCCGCCGCCAGTCCTACAGTACCTCGGCACACTGAAGTTACTTCGCCTGCCATACCGGCTGAGGATGACCCAACACCTACACCAAACGCGGGACGTGCACCCATAGCTCGACCAAATTCGAGCGTCGATCTCCGCTTCCTCCAGGACTCCCGACTCTACCATGTTTTGCCCTCAGAAGACGTTGCTCCGCCGTTCCTGAGCTCAGAGCAGCAGCCTCCACTAGATACGCCACTAGTCAAGTTGCTCAGGGGCGGCCACTTCCGGCGAGCCGCGGAGACCGCTGCGAAGGATCTCTCAGAGTGCTCATCAAACGATGCAGACCAGATCCTGCAGCTACTGTACACCCGGCTAGCCTGCCTTATTCTAGTCTCACGGCCGGACCTGGCAGCTCAAGAAGCTGGACCGTTGACGGACCTTCTGGGACGAAATCCACTGGGTGCTACGGATATTATCTCACTGGTACCGTGGGAGCTACGGCTATTACTTGTGCGCTTGCAGTCTCTCGCAACGGCAGATGGCGGACGGAGAGGAGTGATGGCGTTGTATGCGCTTGCTGGTGAGGTTAGGGCTCATCTCAAGCAAGCGTATGCAGACGGGAACGAGAATGAGCAGGAGCTCTGGAAGGATAGGCTGCGCGATCTCGGGTTGCGTGTAGCGGATGCGCTGGTTGAGATGGGCGAGCTGGAGACGGCGAACCGGCATCTTGATAGCTTGACGGACACTTACGCGGACGAGGTCACGTATCGCAAAGCTGTGCTGCGTATCCGCGTAGGCGACGTTGTCGGTGCGCATCACTACGTTGGCAAGCTTCAGAATGACATCAGGAAAGCGACGCTCGGAATACTGCTGAAGATGGCGGATGGGCAGGATGCCACCAGCAGTTGGCATGATCTCCTCGAGCAACATCCAAACGACGGTCTCGTGGCGAACAACCTCGCAGTATCTTCATTATATGCTGGTGACATCGTGGACGCTCGTCAGCTTTTGGAGCAGACGCTTGGCCGGTCGCCGGCGTTTGCGGGCGTCTTGTTCAATATCAGTACGATCTACGAGCTGTGCTCGGAACGAGCCGTTGACCACAAGACTAGACTGGCGCATACGCTGGCTGCGAAATTACCAGAATCTGCTAGTGGCGGTTGGGAGAGGGCGGGTGTGGAGTTCAAGCTGTAGTCGATTGATGCAGCAAGCTTCTTAAGACTGGATTGACCCGAGTTGTCGGACCGGCAAAAGGCGTGCGACTCCCGCCCCCATGATACCATTGAGGATGCACCTTCGCCCACCTCATCAACTGACACAGACAAGCTCGCAATCCTCCGGCTACCACTCTTCACGACAACCCTTCACTCCCACCAACCTCTTGCGCCAGCTCCACCTCCTCCGCAAACGCAATCGTCTCTTCGCAATGCTCTCGTATAGTTTCCAGCTGCGCCCTCGCTTCCGCCACCGGATACCTCGACACTCCCGTCCGATTAATAACCGCTTCCCAAGCCTCAACCGCTTTCCTCGCATGCGATCTGGAACACACATCAGCGAACCCCACTCAGCACAGCACCAATGAGGCTCCGACACGACTCACGCGCGCTGCAAAGCATTCCGCGGACCCACGAGCAGCGTGGACAGGTACACGTGCGCCCGGGCTTCTATCGCTTCCGCGGCGCCCTCGCGCAGGATCTCGTGGCACCGCTGCGCGCACTCTTTGTAACGTCGTTGTTGGAAGAGCTGCTCGGCTTGGCACGATTCGCGGGCTTTGTGGCGGTGGAGCAGGGAGGTGGTTACTTCCGAGAGGGTGGGGCGGCAGCTCGCGCGATTCCAGACGGCCATGTCGCGGGTCGCTTTGGCTTCGGGACTGGCGAAGCTTGAGGACCGCATGACGGCGGAGACTTTTGCTTGATTTTGCTTTTCTTAAGAATACGAGTGAATGCGGCAGCTTTTTGTGCTTTTGGCATGACATTGTGGTGAGATGGAAGAATCCTGAGACATCGGTCCTTCATTGCTTGTGCTTCTTAGGAACATCGCGACGTGGACAAGGAGAGCGACTGTGAAGTGGGTACGTTGTCTTGCACATGAGGACAGGAACAAGTGCTGTGAATGAGAGAACATACGACGAGGTACAATACCATACCAGCGGTAATGAGAGCATTCACAGCATCCAGGTCAATTTTACGAAGGCACAGTTCCGCAGACGCAGATTCCTCTCAACTCTCGGCCTGTCTCCGCCCAAGCCTTCGAAGCGGCACAAAACAAAGCTTTCACGAACATCAACTCTCTCTCCCCTTCTCAGCCGCTCCTCGATGCTTTCCAGCGCCCTCTCAACAGCCACCTGCTGCTCCGTCAGAACAACACACAACTGGTCCGCAAATGCACTGCACTCTCGACTACCGCCAGAGCTTCTATCAGGTTCTATTCAGCTTCAGCATCGCACGGTTCGGGGGCGTCGTTCTATTCGCTCTCCTCGGACAATCGGTTTCGGGGTTGGAGAGCTGGGTCCGTCTCTTCTGGACTTTTGGGCAAGGTCGAAACCTACTCTGGCGGGCCATCGGGTTCTGGAGTCTCTGGTCTCCCCTCTGTAGCCGTCGGTGGGGGGCGTCCACTGGGCTCGCAGAAGACACAAGGTAGCTTGCGCAGACCGGACGTGCGTTTGTTGACCGGACAGCGGGCTTCCGAGTCTCGTTCCGTAGTTGGAGCGGTCTCACAAGTCGCCGGTGATGCCGTGTTCGCGGATACGTGTTTGGCGGAGCATCTCGCTGTATACAACCAGTAGACCGACGGAGGGGATAGATCCAGCAGTCACTGCAGGAGAACGACGTGGCCAGCTCATCGGATAGCACGATACGATCATCCAGGTTCTAAGTGACAAACGATTGACTTGCCTTGCCTTCCCTTGCCTCGCCTTTTCTCGCCTTACCCCAAGAGCAAACAAAAGTCCCGCCTACCGTCCACTACCCAGTGCCAAGGTACATACATGCACACTCGAGGCAGCTGTTGTTTGTCTGTTGTCGGGCGTGCAGATGCAGCACGGCAGCACGGCAGCACGCAGCAGCAGCAAACATATGTACATGTATCTGGCCCGGTTGGGAAAAGAAGAGGCGTGGCCGTTTTGCGAGAGGTTATAAGGTAAGGTAAGGTAAGGTAAGTTAGGCCTGCCTGCGTACACAGATGACCGCGTGTGTGATGGATTGTGTCACTTGGGAAGTTTGGAACATACATGTATGTCGGAGGATTGTGTGACGTGGGATGGATGGCAAGGGTACATGTATGATAGATGGAGTAGTGGCGAGTCATTTTGGTACTACTGATTTTGAGGGGCGTGGGAAAGCACGGGGTGTGATTGATCATGGTGGGTTGGTTTGTTGGCGAGCTAGCATTCTATTCGTGTTTACACAAGGGATATCCGTAGCGAAGTCGCAAAGGCCGTGATACAGTCTTCGTCTCATCCCTCATCTCGTCGCGTTCCTATTCGTCTTCATCGTCCTCCTTTCCTCCCACTTCCTCTTCACGGAGGGGCTGGCATCCATTCTCGCTCGTGTCTTGGTGCAGAGGGTATTCGTTAGGGACCCTTGATCGTGAGAGCCGGCATATGCGTGCTGCTGTTGGTGCCCATTGCTGTATGACCTGCCGATGATAGGGTCGCCTGTAGAATATCTGTCGACAGGATCTCATGGCTGACGGGCTTCTTGTCGATGGTCGACATAGCGGTCATGTCGTCGTTGCGTTATACAGCTAGGTTGCTATTGTAGTGCCCAGTCGATAGCTTTTCGTCGACATAATTGGAGGCAGTCGTTGGCAGTCATCGGTCGGCATTATTGATCTTCATGCATTCGAGGCTCTGAGCTTGTTATTTAGTCGTGTTGTGTTGTGTTCATCGTGTTGACGAACAAGATGCATTGCACCCTGTCGCCAACGCTCCGAGGTCTCTCATATCGAGTAACACGACGACGGCGACGAAGGGCACGAGTCGAAGTCGTAAGGACTCCAAGCTCCCACGGCGCGCTCGAAGCCGTAGCTCTTGCGAGCATCGATGTACTCGTCGATGGCGTCGACCTTGGCGCCGGTGAACTTGATCCGGATGACGGACGTCTTGTCGAGAGCGCCGGTTCGGTTCACTTCCTGGAAGCGGATCGCGCAGACGTTCTCGCGCTGCATGATGCCGATGATGCGCTGCTGGCACATGGTCGACGTGCCGTAGGCTCTGAGCCGCGAGTCGAGGAGGTCGTCGAGGGTGGTGTTGGAGATGGGGGACCAGCCGTGGGCGGCGTGGTCGATGTCGGTGCCCATGAGCTGCTTCATGCGCATTGCGGGGGAGTCGGCGAGATCGTCGAGGGCTGGGAGGCGGTTTGGGGAGAGGAAGGCAGAGTATGCGAGGCGCTCTCGGCAGAGGTCCGAGACCCGTTCATCCTGGCGGAAGACGAGGGCGGTGATGAGCTCGAGGGCGATGTGGCGTTGTTGGGGTTCGTAGTCGACCATGCTGTCGATGGCTGTGTGCTGGGGGATGATGGTGGTGGGTGGTGGTAGTACGTAGAGTTGGAGGAGATGAGGTAGCAGGGTGAAGAGGAAAGAGGGGAGGTGGTATAATATTGCCTTCCCTTGCCCTCGGCATGTCGGTCTCTCAGAAGGATGCGCAGGCAGGGGTGCGTAATTGCAGCTGAGCCTCAGGCAGGGCGCGTCAGATGGCAGGCTGGAGAGTGGTCGGGCTTGCAGCCCCATGCGCCCATCGTTGCCATTTCGCGTAACCGCCATGGCTGGCCGGTCCCCTGGTGCCTGCAGCCTGCAGCCTGGCCCTGCTAACCCCAGCTCTGTCACGTTTCACCTTGGCTCGGCGTCGGTGGGACAGCAGGAAAGGCCGACTCTCCGACGTCAGCGAGCGGCGTGAGTGGGCAGAAGAGCGTTTGGGCGCTTTTGAAGGCGTTACGCCGTTGCCGTAGATCTGGGGAAGGGTCAGAATGTCGCTCTTGGCAACGCGTGGCCCTCCGCCCTCCACCTCCAGCTTGCGTGTTTGTCTTTGCCGCGCGTGTCGTCGTGGTAAGCTCATGATGCCACACGCTCTTGGAAGCAGCAATACACTTTTCTCTACTGTATCAGCATCGCCTTCGCCCAGCTCTAGACTGCTTCACCAGCTGATGCGTCAAGTGGCGGAGGACGCCGAAGTCGCCACTACCTCATGCCGTTACTGTACAGCTGTTTTGCTTGCTGCGACATGCCAGCTGGCACCTTGAGAATCCCAACCACAGCACAACTACCGGTACGCCACTTGGTGCTGACTGCTAGCCATGTTGAGCAACCCGTTGCGTGGCGAACAGGGCTGTGAGACCTATGACGATGTGTCTCGCGATACGGAGGGAGTATAGGCTGTTGGAATACCGGAGGTTAGAATCGGCTGTTGGTGCACCCTTGCATCGATAATGGCCTCCCTTATGAGCGCCTTGTAAAGCCATATGATAGGATTCTTGCCTGCTGTGCAATCGAAGGCGGCAGTAAGGCAGATTCAGCAGTGCACTGAATGGCGTAGGCTTGGGCCTTGCTCGGCGACGTACGGTGGCTTGTTACCTTACCGCCTTTCTCACGCTGTCGACTCTTGAGACAGATCTGGATTTTGTTGATGCCTGAAAAAGGTGCCTGACTTTCCAGCTATCACATCCAATGTGCCAAGTGGTTGGTTGTACCGTTCGACAAGCAATCTTGGGCTTGACTCTTCCTCTTCCCCCCCTGTCTCCCGATCTCCAATGCTGCATACACAACGATGAGGGGTGTGGCAACGCTGCTCTGCCTGGAGTACGCGGCGACCGTCTATGCTGCCAGTGGGGAGGGAAGCAGACCGCGAGGCGTAGGCCCAGAATGTACGCTGACTCTCCAAAGCCAATGCCCGCAGCTGAGTGCTTGCATGCTCGCGTGCCCGCCCATGATGCACATGGCTAATATGTTCCGACCGCAGTCGCAAAGTTCTACAAGGATGCCTCCACATTCTCCTGCATCTCCAGTCCGTCGGTGAAGCTCCCCATCTCCCGCATCAACGACGATTACTGCGACTGTCCCGATGGATCCGACGAGCCCGGCACCTCTGCCTGCTCCCACCTCTCGCCCTTATCGCCACACACGCCCGTAGACCAAGCCAGCGCCGGCTCCAACATCACCCTCGCCCTCCCCGGCTTCTACTGCAAGAACAAGGGCCACGTACCAACCTACGTCCCCTTCACGAACGTAAACGACGGCATCTGCGATTACGAGCTCTGCTGCGACGGTAGCGAGGAGTGGGACCACGTCGGGGGCGTCAAGTGCGAGGATAGATGCCAGCAGATCGGGAAAGAGTTCAGGAAACTCGACGAGGCGCGGCAGAAGAGTCTGGGCAATGCGGGGCGGAAGCGGAAGGAGCTGGTGGCGGAGGCTGGACGGCTGAGGAAGGAGGTGGAGGATCGGCTGCAGAGTCTGGGGACGGAGATTGAGGGAAGTGAGATGAAGGTTCGGCAGTTGGAGGGCGAGCTGACGGAGGTGGAGCGGCGGGAGAAGGGGAAGGTGGTTAGGGGTGCGGTGCAGAAGGTTGGGAAGATGGGGGTTTTGGTTGGGTTGGCGAAGCAAAGGACGGATGAGCTGAGGGAGACACTTGAGAGGGTTAGGCAGGAGAGGGATTCTAGTCGCAGCCGGCTGCAGGAACTTGAGGGCGTTCTGTCGACGTTTAAAGAGGAGTACAACCCGAATTTCAATGACGAAGGTGTGAAGCGGGCGGTCAGGGCGTGGGAGGACTATGCTGCTCGTGATAAAGGCTCCGAGCCGGATGCCGCCCATGACCGCGACTTGGATGCCATCACGCAGCCTGACAAGGACAATGGTCTGGACTGGGCGGAGTACGAGAGTGAGGACGAGAGTGAGACGGACGTTTGTAAGTCGCACTTTATCTCTTCTATGATGCACGCTCCCTCACTAACGCACCCCAGTGTACGCCTTCGAAAACTACCTCCCCTCCTCCCTCCGCGGCTGGCTGGACCAGAAACTCCGCGACCTCCGCCTCACCCTCATCGACTCCGGCATCCTCGCCGACTCCGGCAGCAGCTCTTCCGCAGCAGGCGAAAGCAAAGCCGTCTCCGAAGCCAAAACCCGCCTGGACTCCGCGCGCAAAGACCTCGAAGGCCACCGCAAATCCCTCACCGAGCACAATGAAGACTTGGAGAAGGACTTCGGCCCGGACGATATCTTCCGCGCGCTGAAGGGGCAGTGCATCTCCACCGATTCCGGGGAGTACACGTATGAGTTCTGCTTTTTGGATAAGACGACGCAGAAGCCGAAGAAGGGGGGGGGACACACTAATATGGGCAATTTCGTGCGGATCGAGAGGGTGTACGTGGATGACGATCTGCCGCCTGATGGGAAGGGGCTGGGGAGTGGGGAGAGGATCGCGATGAAGCATGAGGGCGGGCAGCACTGCTGGAACGGGCCGAATCGGAGCACGACGGTCATTCTGGCGTGTGCGGAGGAGGGGGAGGTGTGGAGGATTATGGAGGAGGAGAAGTGCGTGTACAGGATGGAGGTGGGGACGCCGGCGGTTTGTGAGGTGCTGGGATTGGGGGGCAAGGGGGCGGGGGTGGGGAGGGATGAGTTGTAGCGTTGTTGGGGGAGGTGAGGTGAGGTGAGGAGAGGGGGAGGAGAGTATACATATAGAGATGTTCTTACCCTGAGATATTTGCACTTACTACTGAGATATTTATCGCAGGTGTTTGGAGGACTGCAGCGCCTTGCGCTTCTGACGTCGAATAGGACTCACGTCGAGCTCCCGGCGATACCTATATATCCCGTTGGGGAAGACGCGATGACCCATCGCAGCGGTCCATCCTCGAACGTCCATGCGTCGACAACCTGTCAGTATCTTCCTACTTTACTTTTTTAGGCACCGGGGCCATCTGAGAGAGGGCGCGTGCCCATCAGAGCTCCAACAGGAAGTAAGGTAACCCCCAACAGGACGATCGATAAGGTACCGGCGTCTACTCCAAGCATCTCGTACGTTGATGCTGGACACGGCGACCGCGGTTTCTACCTTGCACTGCTCTTGATCTCCACCAGCGATGAGGGCTCTCCGCTGTCTGACGGTCTTGGAACATCGCTGTTATCAAGCAGTACCGGCTCGATCCGAGGAGAAGCAGAAGAAGGTAAACCTGATGGAGGCTCCCCTCCGCTCTTCACTTCTTCTGGGCTTGCTCTGGGCTTGATTGATTGATTGGCTGATGGATTAATATACCAAGGTATACATTGCCACGATGTCCCACGTCTACGCTGTTCTGTCGCGCCACCCGAGGTGCTATGCTATGGCTATGGCTATATCTTGCTGAATTTTTGAAGAACGACTGACTGCTTTGAGGTGGGTGTCGATGTCGCTTCTCCTGTTTCCTCGATACTACTTTTTTCTTTTCTTTCCTGCCGGTGGGCGGGGGTCGGTTGGACTTGATGCACAAGAGGGATATCATATCCCGGACAGGCCTCGTGCTGTACCTAGCACCCGGCATGCATCCGTGGGTGTCGTGTCGGCCGGCGAGCGGAGGGGGACTGATGTGGAGCTCACGACGTAATTGATTGTTTGGGGGGTACATGTTGAGTATGGTGGTGGTGGTGGTGGTGGTGGTG
>NAJQ01000183.1:0-46222 GCA_005059865.1 Friedmanniomyces simplex
CTGCTAGTGCGGCTATGGCGGGGATTGTGGCCGGGTCGATCGCGGGGGGGTGGTCGCCGACGGTGGAGAGGGGGGGGATTGGCGGAGATGGGGATGGTGGGAGTGTGAGGTTTGGTGGGGGCCGGGAGCGGTCGAAGAGTGATTTGTCGAGGCGGCGGAGGAGTGATTTGTCCAGGGAGGTGCGCGGGGAGGTGCATCCGCCCGAGACGACGACGACGACGACGACGACGGGGAGGATGGGGAATTCGCTGATGGTTCCTGGGAATGCGGTGGAGCAGCTGGCGGGGGGGTTGCCGCCGAGTCAGGCAGTCAATACTACGCCGGAGTTTGGGCTCGGGCCTTTTGGGGGGAAGACGAGCGAGCGGAAGGACGTGAAGGGGGATAGTGCGCCTTGAGGAGAGGGCCCATGCTGGATCCACTTCGGGATGTTTTCTCGAACGAACAGGCATTGCTGTGCTTTTAACGGCTTTGATCCACGCCACATAAACTGGTGCACTGCATTACACGCGCCCGCTGGCCCTTGGGGAAGACGGATAAGCTGCGAAGGCGACGAACCGCCTCACGCGCTGCTCAGCACAGCACAGCAGAACCATACACAACCTGACCGAAAGGAGCTGACGTTCCTCCCACCCCAAACCCCCGACCATGCTGCTCCACCGTTGTACCAACACCACCATCATCATCGTCATCATCATCATCATCATTTGTTTTTCCCGCATCAGCGCTGGAGTTTGGAGGGAAGCGAAAGGCAAGGCGAAAAAGCCTATAGACGGCGTTTGGTTCTCCCTCCCGAGGAGGGGAGGGGGGGGGGGGCGGGGGGGGGAGCGTCCTCACATTTGTCTGGCGTTCACTATTGATTGGGGGGGCGAGAGTGCGTCTAGCGCCGTCCCCCCCCCGGGGGCGTTTTACTTCAAAACCGATTTTTCCGTTGGTGTTCTCCCCCTCTAGTTCGTGTGTTTGCATACCTCTATACCTTTGGTTGTATGTATTCCTCAAAAAAAGCCTTTTGAAGGTCTGAAAGCTCGACTTAGTGCGTGTGTGTGTGTGTGTGTGTGTGTAGACTGCCAAGCCTTTTGAGTGGTTTTCCCTATTGATGCCAACGAAGGAGTTTAGTGGGTGCAAGTCGCCAGGCAAAAAGGACTTGTTAATCTGAGGAGGCTGTACAGCGGCGAGCGGGGAGTGTGCGTTAGGTTGCATGTTACCTGACGTCCCTCGTACTAAGAATGAACAATGTGTTGGTAGGAAGCACACACGGCGAGGACGGTGATGATGTCTGGTGATGTAGATGTATATCCTGAGGACGACGCCCTTGGGCTTCGCTTTTGGGGGGAAGAGGGGCATCGCGATGGAACTCATCTGCACTGGACTGGACTGCCAGCGGGCTGTGACTGTACAGTGTTTGCCATAGCACTAGTACATGTCCTTTACTCTCGTCCAGTCCCCAGGGGTGTCAAATGAATTCTTAACCCCCAAAGCTTTTTGGAAACAAACCCCCTCCAGACTTCTCCAGCCAACTCACAGCCGTACCGCGAGTAGAGGATGAAGTTGCAGCTGCAGGATGATGAGCACGGCTGGAGGGCAGTCAGTCAGTCCCTCACTCCATCGAGAAAATTGCTAGCTAGCGGGAAGGAAGGGGAATAAGGTCTCCCAGCCTATGAAGGTCGAGGATATCCGGAGACCACCTAGATAGCCCCCTCCCTGGTACAAGAAGTCCTCAAGTACTAGTATGCTCGAGCAAACCTGGCAGCCGAAGCCTTCAACCACCAGCATGCGAGTCTACTACTACGGTATCAGCTACACCTCTCCATATCAATCTTGGCCTTCCCGTCTCCACTCCACTGAGGTATATATCCGGCAGGCCAAGTACCGACCAACCCAACAGGTCCCCCTCAAGTGGTGCTACGACCTCTTCCACATACCTCCTCGCCGCTCTGCTCCTCGCCGCTCTGCTCCTCGCCGCTCTGCTCCTCGCCGCTCTGCTCCACGACGCTCGACACCAACGCCACCAACCAGTTCTTCACACACCTCTCTTTCGGAATTCCACAACGCTTCCCTCGCTCTCGAGCTCATGAAAGCCCTCGAGGCCCCGCTTGCACAAACGGAAGCCTTCCCGAGCCGATCATTCGCCACCAGGACATCGTGGGGGAGACGGGGAGGATCTCCACACTCACGGCGGTGATGGTTTCCGCGACGGTGTTGGAGAATGCGGGGTTGAAAGAGACTTGGTGCGGACGGCGACTATTGAGAGTGTGACGCGGAAGTTCCCGAGGAAAGGGTGGACGGGGGTGTTTTGCGGGTGTGTGGTGAGGCGGGAGTGCGAGGAGAAGCCTGGGTGTAATTCGACGCGAATCGAGGGGTTTGCGGTGACGGTCGAGGGCAACGAGCTTATGGAGCCTCATGACTGACTGATGTACCAGTGCGATAGCCAGAGGGAAAATGGCTTGCCGGAGAGCGTGGTCGGGTA
Organism: Friedmanniomyces simplex; assembly: GCA_005059865.1. Classification (NCBI taxonomy): domain Eukaryota; kingdom Fungi; phylum Ascomycota; class Dothideomycetes; order Mycosphaerellales; family Teratosphaeriaceae; genus Friedmanniomyces; species Friedmanniomyces simplex. The sequence goes on from NAJQ01000183.1 coordinate 2,465, forward strand.
CCTGCAAAGAACTGATCATCGTCCCTTCACGGCCCCTCCATCAACACCCCGGTCCAAGCAAACTTTCCCCACCTCCTCCTCCACGCCTCCACCCTCCCCCTATCGGCCCCCCTCTCCCACCTCCCCTGCTTCTTGACCACCTCAGGCCCCTTATCCAACATCCCCCCCACCACCTCCCTCGCAAATAGATCCCCCCGCGGCCACCTCCTTCCATCCTCAATCACATGCCCCACCCCGCCGTCCAGCGTGAAGAAGACGTGGAAATACGCCATCTCCCTCACCATGCTCCTGCGGAAAGCCTGCTTGGCGTGACCCCCCGCCTGTCGCGACAGGGCCAGCGTGTCGATGAGGGGTCTGTGCTGGCTCCACTGCTCGTCCGAGGCCAAGATCGCTTCGCGGAAGTACGCCGGAGCGGTCTCCGCGAGGTGGTGGGGCAGTGGGACGGCGAAGAGCACGGCGTGGGCCTTCCGACTGTGCATGTGCGCCGCGTTCTCATAGAAGATGACGCCTTTGTCCTGCGCGTGGTAGTATCTCGTCAGGGACTTCATGAAATTCCGCATCTCCTCCCACTCGTCGTCGTCGCATTCCAGCAGGTTCAAGTGGTGCTGTATCGGGACTATCACCGCCCCGCCCTTTGCTACTTCCGGCTCGGTGGGGAGAGTGAGGTAGGTCCGCGTCGCTAAGCTCACGATAGGCGCTGCGGGCGCTTGATCGGTGTCCTCGTGGTGGCAGAGGGGGCAGGAAGAGAGGATCGACTGCATTTTCTGGAAATCCCCGATCGCCGTGTTGCGGAGGTTGATGTCCGATTTCACGACTTTCTTGCTGAGGTTCGCGGCGTTGTCGTCCATGTAGTCCAGGTCGTCTCTGAATTTCCCGTCCTTCGCTATGCGTTCGGCGAAAGCGCGGCCTTCGCCTCCATTTGCGCCGCGGGTGCGTTTCTCCTGCCGGACCATGTCGTCGATGCTCATGTCTTCGTTTTCAACGACGGTGCCGCGTTCGCGGCCGCGTTTGCCGGTGACGGGTGTGACTTCGCCGCTGCGGCCGCCGGCTAGTTGGCGGTTGTCCATAGTGCTGAGGACGACTACGTCAGGTTGGGTGTGGTTCGCAAGACTGGCGGAGGCGGCGAGGTTGTATTCTTCTTCCAATTGGGTGGCGTTGGGGGCGTTCCGGAGTTTGGCTTTCATCATCTGCGCTTTGAGCTTGTTGAGCGCGGCCAGATCGAGCGGTGCGCTTATCGTAGGTGCGAGTCGTTCGGGTACTATTTCGCCCTGTGGGAGGTCATCTGGTGCGGCTTCGCTGCCGTCTTGTTGTTGGCTCTCCCGCGCGAGGCCAGCCTTCATCTTCCGATCCTGGAACAACTCCCCGGAAGGCTTCACGAGACCAATGTAATCCTTGCCATACATCTTTCGCCTGTCGAGCTCCCGCTCCTCTTCCCGCGCATCGTCAAAATCCCGCAGGTCGCCGTAACGCTCCAGAGCCACATCGTCCACGCTCTTCTTGCTCTCGTCTGCTTGTCGAAACACCGCCCTGAGTTTTGTCATGCGCCACGAGCTGCCCGAGTCGCCGAACGTGTACGAGGCCTCGTGCTGTGCCGGCTCGTCTTGAACCTTGTCCGCATTCTCATCATCGCCTTCGTCATCAAAATCATCCTGCAAGTCCTTGAGATGCTGATTGACATCCGCCTCATGCACCTTGAACTCATGGCTTTCTTTCGCGCCCACGAACTGACTAGCCGGGGCCTTTGGCTTGCGACTCTGCATGTAATCGATATCCAGCGCCGAAGGCTCCTGCATCCACGCATCCCTCTGCACCTTACTCTCCTTCACGTCTTCGCCCCGCTCGTCCAGGATCTGCTCCTCCGGCGGCGCAGCCATGGTCTCCTTCTCCACCCATCCATCCTCGCCGTCGTCGTCGCTGTCGAAAACCTTCACCGGGTCTTCCGTCCTCGTCTCCTCGACCGTGGGTGACTCGCTGCGCTGCCGCTTCTTGTGCCTCCAATCCCCTTCATCGCGGCGATCCCGGTGTCGCTTGTGCTTGTAGCGTTGGTGTCCGTCATGCGACTCGTCTCTGTGCCGATGCGAGCGATGGTGGTGGTGTCTATGTCTGCGCTCTCCATCCTCGTCCCCGTCGCGGTGGCTTCGTTGCTTTGGCTCATCGTCTCTGCTGGCCGCGAGCTCTTTTTCGAAGTCTTCCAGCCCCATGGCGGTACCTGATCACGAGTGCGAAGTTTGGGGGAGAAGTGGAAGTGGCTTGCGGAGAAATTTGGGGGAGCGAAATTGATGTCATTCTTCAGGCTTTCACATGCTTCACGTTCCAACCACGAACATTATATGTCGAAAAAGCAGAGCAAAGCAAAACGCAGTTGGAGCCCTAAAACTCCTCATGCTAAATCACAGCCAGGTACTGAGGACAATACATGCGGCTATCAAAGAACCGAGTTTACGCTACCATTCACTCTTTCTACGCTCAGGAGTGCAACAGCCGCCATATTACCAAGGGTTTCCGCGATTGGCTGGGCGGTTCTGCCCATGGTGTCTTTGATCTCGCGGTCAGCTCCGTGTTCAAGCAGTTCAGACACCACGTCCAATCTGTTCAGGACGACAGCTCGGTGCAAAGGGCTTCCCAGCCCGTTCTTCCCATAGACCGACCACTGCGGCTCCACCCCATCGAACCTCAACCGATCAGGTGGTGCCCCCCAAGCTAGCAGTAGCGCTACGACATCGCAAGCGTCTCGGTCCCTCTCGACCGCCCAGTGGAGGAGGTCACCGCGCTGAAGGTCGCCGCCTTTCGCAAGTAGCATGACGATAACGTCCATCGATCCTACTAGAGCCGCTCTTGATAAGGGCGTGTCGTATCGATACCCAGCGTTCGGATCTGCTCCATGGTCGAGGAACCATTGAACCAGCTTCTCGTTGCGAACGGCATACCTAAGATAGAGGCACGAGTAAGTCATAGTATGGTATCGTACCACTACCACGAACATACCCAAGCGCAGATGGCTCGTCGTGGCCCATGGGCTCGTTGATATCCCATCCATTCCACAGAAAGGCATCAAAGATTCGCGTGGAACCAGCCCTGATCGCCTCCATGACGGGCATCCTGTTCCCGCGACCCACAGCGAGCAGGAGCGATACGATATCCGGTCGGTCGTTCGCGATCGCAGTCAGGAGAGCGCCAATCGTGTAAGCCGGATCGATGGACTCGCTATCGTCGAGCATGTCCGGCGAGCCCTGCCATATGGCAAGTATGGTGAAGACGGCCGACATCGAGTTTCGTTGGACGGCATGGTCGAGGTCAGTCTTCGTCGGCATCACCTGGTCCACTCGGTCAAGGACAAGACGATTGGAAAGCATTGCTCGGGTGGTTGAGGTTTGGGGTGATCCTGGATACTCTTGTTCCTGGAAGAGTTGACACCCGTTCTAATCCAGACTGAACATCTCCCAAAACCTACTCCACCATCAAGCCTAGATGGCGATCAAGCTGTGAGGGCGACCGCTAACACGACGAAACGAGGCTTACGGCGCGAGATATCACGACTTGGTATAGGAGCATAGGAAATACATGTAGCCAAGTCTCTCACGAGGGAAGTTTGGGGAGTTGAGCGGTACATGTCAAAGAGCCGGTGTGCCTGAGGCAGAAACATGCGGGGCTCACTACTCACTTTGAACACCCCCGCGGTCTCGATGATTTATACTGCAGAACAGTCGCGTTCCCTGAGGTAGACCACAATCCTCCGACGAAGGCTACGGCCACCACCACCGCTCACCATGGCCTCCTCCACCACCTCCTCCACCGGCCCCTCCCAGCAGCCACCCGTCGCAGTCATCTGCGTAGGCATGGCCGGCTCCGGCAAGACGACCTTCATACAGCGCATCAACGCCCACCTCCACGAGAAGCACCAGCAATCCCCCTCCACCACCGCACCACCCTACGTCCTTAATCTCGACCCAGCCGTCCGCAGCGTCCCCTTCGACAGCAACATCGACATCCGGGACAGCGTCAACTACAAGGAGGTCATGAAACAGTACAACCTTGGCCCCAACGGCGGCATCCTCACGAGCTTGAATCTGTTCAGCACGAAGATCGACCAAGTCATGGGCATACTGGAGAAACGCTGTCTACCCCAGCCACCCCAACCCACCACAGAACCGCAGCAACCACCCCCGAAACCCCTCCCCAGCCACATCCTCCTCGACACCCCGGGCCAAATCGAAGTCTTCGTCTGGTCCGCCTCCGGCACCATCCTCCTCTCCGCCCTCGCCTCCTCCTTCCCCACCGTCATCGCCTACATCATCGACACCCCGCGCACCACGGCCAACACCAGCACCTTCATGTCCAACATGCTGTACGCCATCAGCATCCTGTACAAGACCCGCCTGCCCATGATCCTCGTCTTCAACAAGACAGACGTGAAGGACGAGAGCGAGGCGGTGGAGTGGATGCGGGACTTCGAGGCGTTTCAGGCGGCGTTGCGGAAGGAGGAGGAGGATATGGTGGAGGGGGGGAGTGGGAGTGGAGGGGGTGGGTATATGGGAAGTCTGTTGAACAGCATGAGTTTGGTGCTGGAGGAGTTTTATAATGCGCTGAGTGTTGTGGGCGTGAGTTCCATGACTGGGGAAGGGGTGGAGGGGTTTTTTGAGGCGGTAGAGGGGAAGAGGGAGGAGTTTGAGAGGGACTATAAGCCTGAGCTTGCGCGCAGGAGGGCGGAGGCGGAGACGCAGAAGACGCAGGTTAGGGAGCAGGAGGTCAGTAGGATGATGGGGGATATGGCTGTCTCGTCCAAAGCGAAGGGGACGGGGAGATACGGTGCTGGCGCTGCTGGGAAGAGCGGAGGCAGGCCGAGAAGGGAGGAGCCGGAGACGGTTAGTGATGCGGAGGCTATGGATGAGGATGAGAGTGAGGAGGGAGAGGAGGAAGGCGGGCTGGAGGACCCTGATGATGAGGAGATGACCGAGGACGCTATGTTTGAGGAAGGGTTGAAGGCACGGTATGAGGCTGCGTTGCGGGAGCAGCAGGGTCCTGCCGCGAGCGTGAGGAGCGCGGAGTATATCAAGCGGAGTCAGGGGTGAAAGCCTGAGAAGCCCTTGTGGAAACAGAAATGCACCTACGCTTGGGGGAGAGATGGGAAAGGAAATTCCTCTACTCCGATGTGTGATTGGTGACAAAACCTGCTGGCATCAAGCGCAGCAATGCGAGCGGACTTTGTCAATGCCACCTCGGACTTGTGGCGATCTCGAACTTGAGCATCTTCCGCCTCGCTCCAGTCTCGCTGACTGGCCCTCATTCGGTCTATCTTGCCCAATAGCAGGCAACTATGCACGCCATCACGCACCTTCAGTCGACCAACTCACCACCTCTTCCCAGCGGGCCACTTTCGTCGACGTTGGGGCTTCGGGTGGGTTATGCAGGTACAGTATGCTACGGGGGATCAATGAGGAAGTATGACTTTCTGCTGGAGAAAGCCGCTGGTCAAGCCCCGGCCACAGACAGACCAGGGGCGCGAAGCCGAAAAGTGGACTCGGTGGTGTCCAGGGCTCTGCATCCCAAACCGTACGTTGCGCAAGCGAAAGCCAAGGGCACTGGGTAAGCAAGGAGAAGGAGCAGAAGGGCGTCCGTGCGCTCACTAAGGTAGTTCCAGTCTTATGCCACCATGACAAAATGAATGGAATGCGCGGATGATGACCTTAGCACCTCGAACAGACCAGAAAACATTCCTCGCAACTGCGTATGAGGTAGGGATGACTCGGCGTTGACGGCGGCCGTGATGAGAATAATGGAAGCAGAGGAGTCGCGGGAGAGCGTTGAAGTACCGCTGCGCTGGGGAGAAGGCGCCAGCGAGGTATCTACACGGTCGTCTGAGATGGCTGTACGGGCAAGAGCACGACCATATCGACCCCCTCCAGCGCGGCTGCTGTGCCTGCGCCAGATGAAGGGTGATCGTTGTTTCCTTCCGACAGGGGCACCTGCTGTTACCTCTTCCTCCCTCCCTCCCTTCCTGCCTTCCACAGCGCCGTTGTTGCCGTCGTTCGTGGCGCTTACCCAACACGCTACATGGTAAACGCATGTTCCGATCATGCACGCTTCTCATCTTGTCCCTCTTCACGAACCTCTTCAATCCATCACATACTCCTGCATCGACTCTCCAGCTTCCTACCCTCCCTGCAGCAGCCGGCTAGTGCAGGCATTGGCTACTTCGGCTGCTGCTGTTTACCTTTGACATCATCCACATTCCGCACGTTCTTCCAGAACAGCTTTCGAAGCATACGCCAGTACCCTCAGATCTTCAGATTCCAACCCAGGCCGCAAGGCGATCAGAAATCCTTCAGCAGACTCGCCTTCGTTCAAGATGCGGTCCTCTAAACTCGCCATCGGCGTCCTGGCCACGCTGCTCCCTACCACCTTCTGCCAGTCCACCTCGGCTCCGATCGTCACTGGCAATCCACCGGGGGCTCAGTACATCGCGACGCTTCCCAACAACGCCAGCCTGCCCAATGGCAATATCGTGATCAGCTCGGCCCCCGATGGCGACGGTGTGAACGTCCAAGTCAGCGTCGCCAACCTGCCTTCCTCGGGCGGGCCCTTCTGTGAGTCCACAAGTACCGCCTCCTCAACAGATTACACGCGAAGCTGACTATTTGTGCACCAGTGTACCACATCCACCTCAACCCCATCGACTCGTCCGGCAACTGCTCCACCGCTGGTGCCCACCTCGACCCCTACAACGTCACCGAAGCCTTCGTCTGCGACCCCAAGGACCCGCAGAACTGCCAAGTCGGCGATCTATCCGGCAAACACGCCGCCATGGAAAACGGCACGAGCTTTGCCGCGAAGTAAGCGCGCCCAACTCTCAACTCTCCACTCCAACAGCACATAACCAAAGTTGCCCCGACAGACAAAATGCTGACCTGACCTGAACTGTAGCTACGTGGACAAATACATCTCCACCCAACCCGGCACCCCAGCTTTCGTAGGCAACCGCAGCCTCGTCGTGCACTTTGCCAACAAGACCATCCTCACCTGCGCGAACTTCACGATTCCCGGTCAGTCCTCCCTTGGCGCGAGCGGTGGTAGTGGCGGCGCTGCGGGTTCGACGGTTGTTATCCCCATTGCGGGTTCGACGGCGGCTGGGACCGCGACGGTTGTGCAGACGACGACGGCGTAGAGCGCCACGACCGTTATCACGGACAAGCCGGCGGGTTCTGTGGCTGCGCCTCCTTCGTCTCTGGCTGCTGGGACTGGGACGGCTGTTGCAGGTGCGCCGCAGGGTTCTGCTCTGAGTGCATCGGCGGGGACGAGCGTTATGATTGTCAATGGCCCTGCTGGTCCGGCTGCTTCAGCGGGAACGAGCACTGTTATTGTCAGCGGCTCTGCTAGTCCACCTCAAGGCACAGCAGTCACCGTTGTGAACCCTGCCGGACAAGCGCCAACACCTGCGGTGCAAGCTCCGGCGGCCAGTACTGCGACGATCGTGGCTGGTGGCAGCACGATGGTAGTGACTGTCGTGCCGACTGGATCACCACCCGCCGGCACACCTGGCGTGATGCCAAACTTCACACCCGGCCTGAACCCTACAGCACCGCCGACTGTCACCGTAGCCATCCTGGTCACAACGGCGCCGCCCGGAACGAGCATTCTCGCCACCGTCAACACCCCGCTTCCTCAGACCGCAGTCGGGACGACAACATTCCCGAACCCAGCGACCTCCACCCTGCCCTCCGGCGTTTCGGCGGTCACGTCGATGATAACAATCCTCGTAGGCCCGGGCGGTAGCGGCTCGCCAGCTGCTGCTCCCTCGACAATCACCTTGACGATGCTGCCGACGCCGGGCAGTACCGTCTTGAGCGGGACGCCCGTAGCGATCACCACCCTCACCTCGACCAACGGCAACTCGGTCATGACCACAACCATCAGCGGCCTCGCCGTCCCCACCCCAAGCGCAAGTACGTTCTCACCCACCGTCACCCTCGCAGTCCTCGCCGTCCCCGGCACCACCATAGCCCAGACCTCCACCGGCGTGGCGCCCGTCCAGACAACCCTCACCTCCACCCTGATCTCCAGCTCCACGGGCTTCCAAACCACCCTGGCAACCTTCAAAGCGACCCTTCCAGCTTCCACCTGGACCACCAAAGTCCCCACCGTGACCACGCTGGGCTTAATCGGTAAGGTAACCAGCATCGTCCTCGGCCGAACCACCAAAGTCACCAGTCTGCTGCAAACACCCTCCACCATCAAACTCCTGGGCGTGACCTCTAAGCTCACCAAAACTTTACCACTACCGCTGCCGGCGAAGAAGACGTCGACGAAGACGATCAAGCCCGCGCCGCCCAAAACGACGACGAAGAAGACGCTGTCCAAGACGACGATCAAAGTCACCAAGACGACCGTGAAGCCCAAAGCAACGAGTGCGGCGAGAACGCCGGTGGGCAAGATTTCCGTGCTAAAGACTGTTACAGGTGCCACGAAACCGCCGGCCAAGACGCCGCCGCCGCCGAAGCCGAAGAAGGGGGATGCTGCTGCTGCGGCTGCGAAGGGGGGTATGGGGGTGGGTATGGTGGGTTTGGGGGTGGGAGGGGTGTTTGGGTTTGCGGCTGTGTTGTTGTGAGAGCTACGGGGTGGTGGTGGTTGGGGGACGGTTTCTTGAATTGATTGATTGGTTGGTTGGTTGGTCGGTTGGTTGATCGATGGATTGGTTGATTGATTGATTCCTTGGTCGGCTCTAGGGGTGGGGTTTCCTGCGCAGAGAAGGAGAGAAGTCTTACGCCCAAAGGTTCTATCTAGCTTACTGTCCCCGACGACACCTCCTCGTCCCGTGGCCGTATTGTAGCCCCTGCGACACGGAAGAGATGATCCTGAGTGCAGTGAGGACCGCATACCGCCTCTCGTCCGCACTCGTCCGGACACTGTCGTCCCGTGTGATGAGTTTAAGCGGATTTCTTGCTGCTGCTGCTGCTGCTGCTGCTGCTGTTGCTGGTGGTGGTGGTGATGGTAGAGGTAGTTGTCCTTGCCGTTGTCGAACACTGTCGCTTCTCACCCGTTATCATCCACCGCCGTTACGCTTTCGTCCTCCTCCCACGGACGAGGTGGAGGTAGAGGACTTGGGAGTGGAACGTCTCACGTACCCTTCTGACGTCGGCTGCCGGCTCTGCTGCACGCTCCTGGCATCCATGTCGCCCCGATTACCCGCGCGGTTTTTACTGCGTCGATGCATCTCCTCCGCCTGCTCCACCGCCCGCCTCTTCGCCGCTTTGCTGTTATCCGAGGTCACCGAAGAAGTCCTCCTCGGCCCTCCACCAACAACACCACCACTCCGACTGCTCAACCGCGAGACGGGGGGTTCCAGCGCCACGGCAAGGGTGTGCGACGAACTGGTCGCTTCCGCTGAGACGTCTTCAGGCACGGTGGAGAGGCGCTCCGGCGTGCGCATCATGGAACCCCGCTCGATACTATCATCGGGAGACGAAAGCGAGCTCCTCGTCGCGCCTCTGCCGTTCGTCGGGCTGACGGCGATCGTGCGGTCGATCGGTGGTGCCCGACTGACCGGCTTCTGCGGGCTCGCGAAAGTCTCTTGACTCGTTGGCTGGTGGAGGCCTGCTCCCGTTTTACCTCGCTTGACGATCGCGGCGAGGTTCTGCACGAGAGCGGACGCGTCGGCGAATTCCTCGTCGTCGAGGCCTTCTTTCGATTCGTAGACTGTGCGGACCGCTCGCCCGGCTAGGCGGACCGATTTGTCGTATTGCTTCTCGCACTCCCAGAGGAAGGCGGCGTGCTCGAGGGAGATGGAGAGGCGGAGGGCGTGGGCGGGCGGTAGCAGGGAGTTGGCGAGGTGCTGCGCCGTGTCGAAGTATTCCTCGGTCATCGGGATGAAGTTGAGCGGGGGGAGTAAGAAGGAGGCAGACGCCTGTGCTGCTGGGATGTTGATCGGCGCTAAACCTGGCGGTCGCGTCGGTGTCCGCCGGGCCTCGACTGGTATCGGCGGAGGCGGGCCTGGCGGAGGGGGTGTCTGCGCTGGCCCGGCGTAAGGGTTTGTCACGTAGGACGCCTCGGATACCATGGATGGTATTGGATCGCGGAGGCCCGAACTGCCAGTCCTGCGTCTCCTGTCGCTGCTCTCTCTCGCACTCCGCGGAGACTTGGCGGGAGAGCGTCGTGTCTGCCCGTTGTCCGCTTTCGGCGTGCGACCACTCGAGTGCGAGGAGCGGGTCTCTTGGGATCTTGGGCTGATGGTGCTGATCGGCGGGTGATTGTGGAACAAGCAGAAGACGTGGTACAGCGAGGCACGGAGCTTCGCAGCCATGACGCGGCATTCCGGCCCTGGCTCCCCGTCTTGACAGTACGGCAGGATGTACACTTCCGTGATCGAGAGGCCTTCGCGGGCCAACCAGATGATTTGGTGGTACAGCTGCAACGACCGGGTGTCGCGTGTCACGTCCAGACGACGGACTCGGCGCGCCTTGTGCAGCTTCCGCGATAGGAGTATCGACAAGCCGAGGATTTGGTATAAGGATGCTGACAGTAGGGGATTCGATGGCGCTGCATGTTTGGCAAGTCTACCCAAGATCTTCTCTTCGATCTGGGAGACTGCCATGAACCTCTACCAGCGTCGTCGTTGCCAACACTATGTCGTAACGTCAGAAGTCGACTGATCGTCTGTCCATCGAGATGTTGTCGTAATGTTGAAGGCTCTGGGGCGTACAGAGGCCGGTACTGCTGAATTCACCCGCTCGCCCTACAGCGCTGCCTGCGTCGTTGTGTAGAGGTACTTATTAGTATGGTATGAAGACCCCGATGCCCGATGGACTTCCGGTGGCTTGAGCAACGTGAGTCGACGACGCTGTTCACTCTTCGCCAACGCGGCAGGCATGATGCCCAGACAAGCGCTCGGTGTAAGCCAGAGGCTGGGCGATCAGGCGAGGTCAGGAGATTGCAACGCTGCAGACTGGACGACGCTGGGTTGAGGCCCACCAATGGCACGGTATGCGCTCGCAACTACCAGCCACGAATATTGGTGACAGCGGGTCGACAAATGTCTCAAGGTCGAAGCCGTTGTCGACCAGCAGCGTGGCTACGAAGGCAGAACAGCTAAGAGCCATCAGTCGTGCCGGACATGAAAACTCATACAGTGTCAAGAGTGACGATTTCCTACCTCGTTTGCCTGTGCGCGGTTTCCCAGTCCAGTGTGAGTCGGGTTCCTATTCGCTCCAGATGCCCGCGCACGCACCAATAACGATGCAGAGGGTAGCAGAAGCCCTGCAATGGCCGTCGGCTCGAGGCTAGATGTCGCTTCAAGGCCGACCAGGACGGTGCTTCAGGATGGCTGGCTCCACCAAGACCCTCACTGCTATTCGCATCCTACTCCACTCAGCATCCAAATTCGCAGTCGGTGTTCGGAGTGATGTGCGTACGGTGGCGACAAGTCTAGGCCAAGGTCTTGCTCCCGGTCGGACCCAACCCCATACGTCTTCCAACGATGCCGCGCTCGACCTCGCTCCCATGCGCTGGCCAAGTGTCTCGCCCCAGGCCCTTTTACAGCTGTCGTCGTCGTCCGGTCCTCGTCTCTCGGCCCGTAAGCAAGCTATTGTTTTCCGCCAGCGCAAAGTAACCCCCCCAAAAACTCCCTCAACGCCAGCAAGGCTTTCTTGCTGCCCAACAGACCGCGACCGAACGGATGGACGAAATGGAGAAGCGCACGAAAGCAGAAAAACGCTTAGGGAAGGAATGGAGTTACCGCCCATCTACCTGCCGGCGGGAGCATGCAGTGGTCCTGCATGAAAAGAGCCGCTACGCTTGTGCCACGTCACTCCGTTGACAGCGCGCATTCGACGCATTGCATTGCATTGCCAGCGCTTGCCATCATGTCATCGAGCATAGCCGATGCTGACGTGGTGCGCCTGTCGCGGAGATCCAGCGAAAATGATTGTGTGCCCGTTTCTTCGTCGCGCTTGCTAAAGTGTTGCTGGTGGGGGCGGCGCGGAGCGGAGGAGGCCGCCAAGACTTTGGAACTATTCACATGCAGCTCTTTCCAGGCCAAGAAATCACGAAACTCATCGGTACACAAAGTCTTCCGATATGGTGATGCCAAGCCATGTATAGGCCTTGATCATGAATGGATGTCGGTATCGAAGAGGTCACGGGTTGGCGGGGACTACGGCACTCGGCTTGGATATGCGATTGCCTCGCACACAAGACAGCAAACACTCGACTATATCGAGTTGCCAACTACACCGATATCCCCTAGCACCCTGGCACCTGTACTTATTACAAACAGCAATGATCGCGGCGGGTACAGTCTCGCCAGGGTAGAACTATTCACTCGACTCACCCGGAGGACTTCTCCACCCACAATAATCACCGCCACAGACACGGAGCGTACATGTCTCACATTTCCTTCACCACCGTACTCCTGCCTTATACATCTCGCTAGCCGACTAGGTACTCACTAGCGAGGAGCCACATTGACAGCCAACGGACTAGCTATGCACTCGTGCAAGCCACGTTCAAAACAGCGGTGAAGCCGAGCTCTCATAGGCTGTATATCGAGCCTCACATGAACGGCAACGAAATGCATCGCTATCTTTTTTGATGTCGACGGAGATGTGCTGGAGGCGACCATCTTTGTCTTCAGGGCAGGGGGAGATGGGTCCCATTGTACTTGCATGGAAGCATGAGGCCGGCCATGTCATTTTGGCCCCCCGAGCACTCAGCAAGCAGTTGACCTGTATCACTTCCCAAAATTGACAGGGACAGCAAAGGGAAAAAATAGTCCAACGCCTTACCAACCGGAAACTGGAAGAAGACGTCCCCGCCGCCATCTGGCTCGACCAGCGGTTTGCTACCTCGCAATCTCGTCGAGGACTCATCCGCGCAACGACACACGATGCCAACATATCTCAGCCCTACCATCCCGGCCTATGCCTCCGCCCGAGCACGTCCTGTCCATCACAAGCAAACATCCGCGTCGCGCATCCCAGCTTCGCACGTTCCTTGACTTGACGGTTACCGGAACTGCGGATCCCGCTGCAAGGACCTGCCGCACGGAAGCGGTTTGCGAGATACAAAAAACCCCGGTCCTACAGACAGACAGACAACTCTGTGAGCCACCGCGGACAACACCTGTGGAACTCGATTGACCTTCTGGAGGCCAGTCTACCGCGTCCCGCGCGGGATGGTACTTGCTTGCTTTGCCATGATCCCCGCTGGGTTGGTTGAGTCGCCTGGTGGAAGCCGCCTGGTGGATGTACAGAAATCAGTTTGCGGAAGGAAGAGGAATTGATTGTTAGGGGTCTGCGGCTTCCGATGAGTGTCTCGACAATGCTGCACCCTCGACGTGCTAGCATGAGGCCGGCTGAGTGACACAACGTACGCAGCGTCGACTCTGCGCGTAATCAGGGGAGCTGATGGGAAGGGTCGATGGTGCCGAAATCCTGGGCGAGGAACAAACTCTTGCGTTGCGGGTGCGTGGCACACGAGCAGATGGCGCAAGCAAGATTGCTCTCTCGACGGCTTGAGTATAGGCTGTCCGTCTGTCCATATAACAAGCCCTCCGTAACAACTCGATCCTACTTCCTCATCACCAGCGTACCTCGGCGCCCAGAACTTCGACCACAAAAGACTTCTCCACCTGAACCCCGAGCCCAAAGTCCTCAAAGCATCACGCCCACAAAGGACCGCCCCAAACAACCCGTCAACAAACACAGAAAACATGTGCAAGTACGTTCCCTCTCCCCCCACATAAAGATCCCCAAACACTGCCTTCTAACCCCAGTCCCCCAAGATACTACGCCCACACCCACCCCTGCGGCCACACCCGCACCGTCTTCGCCGCCTTCTGCCCCACCTCCGCCCTCGTCCAACGACCCTGCGGCGGCGGCGAGATCTGGACCACCGTCAAGATGGAAGGGGATTGCGAGCGATGCGCCGCTGCGGAGGAGCAGAAGAAGGCGGCCCCGGCGGCGGAGCCTCCGCCTTCGCCGGCGTTATCGCGGAATACCTCGAGGGGCATTGCGGCGAGGAAGGTGGGGGGTAGGCGGTGAGGTCTTGGTGGTTGGTGTTCGGGAGGAGTTGGGGAGGGATGGGATGGGATGGGGCCGGGGGTTTAGGTGGATGATGAAGCCCCCAGGCGGTTTCCACTAGAGGTCTTTATTTATTGCATGCGCGGGTGAGAGGGTTAGATCATTCAGCTCACGCCGGAGGGCAGGGGGGAAAGGGGGGGTCCTAGAGTATCCGAGGATTCGAGTGCACTTCCTTGCTTTCATGTCCCGTCGGATCCAGTCTGAGGCGAGTAGAGATCTCTGTTCGGACCGTTACCATGAGATCAAAGAACATTGCGGTTCAATCGCCAGTACACATCCCCCAAAAACCTCGAACGGCGCACAGCCGACAAGCACAGTACTGACTCGGTAGCGATGGTGATACTCCAGGTAGAAGCCTGTGCATCAGCGTCAGCAGCCCAGTGTATACAGTCGGAAAGTAGCCAGCCTCACAGGTGATGTAGCCTGAGCGCAGGATCCATGGTCTTCGGGGCGTGACCTACCTGCAGTTACACAAAGCCCTGCCAGTCGTATGCAACTTCAAGCAGTCGGCCTCCAGGACCCACCGACATAGATCAGGATGCGCAGGGGGTAAAATCTCAAATCACATCATCGTTGCAAGACCGCTACCAAACACTGACTGATAGCGCCTATGCTTCTTCAACACTCTCCATGCCGTCCTCACCTGATACAGTACTTTCTCGTTCTTCGCCCAGTCACGGCCAGACCCTCGCCACTCCACATCCACACCCATCCATCCGTCCGTAGACCTAGCGAGCAGCGAACAACCCTGTACTCTACTCTACTCCTCCCCCTCCAGCGGCGCCTCCTCATCATACTCCTCCTCTCCCTCCGACACGGACGCCTCCTGGTACTGCTGGTACTCAGACACCAAATCATTCATGTTCGACTCCGCCTCCGTGAACTCCATCTCGTCCATGCCCTCGCCCGTGTACCAATGCAGGAAAGCCTTGCGCCGGAACATGGCCGAGAACTGATCGCCGACGCGCTTGAACAGCTCCTGGATGGAGGTGCTGTTGCCGACGAAGGTGGAGCTCATCTTCAGCCCACGCGGCGGGATGGAGCACAGGGCCGTCTGCACGTTGTTGGGGATCCACTCGACGAAGTAGGCGGTGTTCTTGTTCTGGACGTTGCGGATCTGGTCCTCGACCTCCTTCATGCTGACGGCGCCGCGGTAGATGGCGGAGCAGGTGAGGTAGCGGCCGTTGCGGAAGTCCGAGGCGGCCATCATGTTCTTGGGGTCGAAGATCTGCTGGGTCAGCTCCGGGACGCTGACGGCGCGGAAGCTGTAGGCGCCGCGGCTGGTGAGCGGGGCGAAGCCGACCATGAAGAAGTGCAGGCGCGGGAAGGGGACCATGTTGACGGCGAGCTTGCGGAGATCGCTGTTGAGCTGGCCGGGGAAGCGGAAGCAGGTCGTCACGCCGGACATGACGGCGGAGACGAGGTGGTTGAGATCGCCATAGCTTGGGTTGTTGAGCTTGAGCGTGCGCATGCAGATGTCGTAGAGGGCCTCGTTGTCGATGCAGAAGGTCTCGTCCGAGTTCTCGACGAGCTGGTGCACGGAGAGGGTGGCGTTGTAGGGCTCCACAACGGTGTCGGAGACCTTGGGGGAGGGCATGACGGAGAAGGTGGCCATCATGCGGTCCGGGAACTCCTCGCGAATCTTGCTGATCAGGAGCGTGCCCATGCCGGCGCCGGTACCACCGCCGAGGGAGTGGGTGATCTGGAAACCCTGCAGGCAGTCGCAGCCCTCGGCCTCGCGACGCACGACATCGAGGACCTGGTCGACGAGCTCAGCGCCCTCGGTGTAGTGACCCTTGGCCCAGTTGTTGCCGGCGCCGGACTGTCCGAAGACGAAGTTGTCCGGGCGGAAGAGGGAGCCGAAGGGGCCGGCGCGGACGGCGTCCATGGTGCCGGGCTCAAGGTCGACGAGGACGGCGCGGGGGACGTACTTGTTGCCGGAGGCCTGAGGTGCGTGTCAGTACGTTCGCTTGGCGTGGTCAGGTGGGGGTTGCGTACCTCGTTGAAGTACACGTTCATGCGCTCCAGCTGGAGGTCGGACGTGCCATTGTACCTAATCTCGCATCAGCACGGATCTCCAATGTGTACCGTATCTTTCTTCCCAACATACACGCCGGAGCCGTCGAGGCCGTGCTCGCCGGAGATGGTCTGCCAGAAGGCGGCACCGATTTGGTTACCCTTCGCTGTCGTCAGTCACATGCTCTTGACGTCGGTAGTAGGTGTGCACATACGCATTGGCCGGTCTGGAGGTGAACCTGTATACATATCGCCCGTTAGCCATCGGTTTCTGCTTTGTGGACACACAGACGCGGGGCACGCGTGCGGGTCAGGGGACTGTTTCTCTGGGTTGCAGACGTACAATTTCACGCATCTTCGCGGTTGTTGGGTGGTGTGAGAGGTGTAAACGGAGGGTGTGTGTGCGTGTCTTGTCGGTGATCGCGAGTCTTGTCGGCGGTGTGAAGTGTTGTCGTGGAAGAGGTTGTTGCGGTGAGGCAGCAGCGCTTCGAATGTTTTGGTGCGGGAGAAACAACCTAGCGGCCCTGCGCTAAGGCCTCGCTTAACACTTATGACGGACAGAAATCGAGGATGAGTAAGAGCACGGAGTTCCATGAACATCCTCACTCTCCCCATCCATTCCTCCTCCCCACCCCCACCATGGCCTCCCTCCGCCCCCTCGTCCCCCGCGCGAGCCTTACTCTCCACTCCAAGCAACTACAATCCCGCCTCGTCCTCCCTCGCTTCCGACATGCCTCCACCACCCCTCCTCCAAAACCCCGACTCCTCGAGAAGCCCGAACGCTTCAACCCGCCCTCACACCCCTCCCGCATCCGCGCCAAACCCAAGTACTACGGCGCCCCCCTCAGCGGACATGAGCGCGAAGCCCAGAAAACCCGACGATACCCGCACATGATGCCGCCGGAAGGCAGCTTCATGCACTGGTTCCTGACGGATAGGACTGTACACCTCTTCATCACCCTAGTACGGCCCCCCCCCTCTTACCTGAAAAGACCGCATACCCTCAGAACACTGACACTGACGAAACCTCCCAGGGTATCCTCCTCTCCCTCGCCGCCGGCGTCTGGTACCAAGACTTCCTCACCCAAACCCCCTACGCCGACCTCCTGCCCCCCAACAGCATGCTCTTCGCCCACCCCTTCGCCTTCTGCCGGCGCTGGGCGGAAGTCTACGCCATGCACGTCAGCTACATCTCCGCCCAGACGGCCGAGCGGAGGCGGCAGAAGATGGAGGATGTGCAGAAGCGGGCGGATTACCGGAAGGCGCATGGGATTGGGCAGGAGGAGGGTATGTTTGGGGGCTGGACGGCGAGGGGGGAGGGGGAGGTGATGGGGCCGGCGTTTAGGGAGGGTGGGGCTGCGTTTAGGGAAGGGGGTGTGCCGAAGGAGGCGGGTGGGGGGGTAAGGGATGCGAGTCCGGTTGCTGCTGCTGCTGCTGCTGTTGAGGTTGGGGCTGGGGTTGGGGAGGAAGAGACGTTTGTCGATTTCGAGGGCAAGCGGCAGCCAGCGAGGAAGAAGTGGTTGGGAGTTTGGTGATGGGTGTACAAAGGGGGATCAAGAAGCGAGACAGGCCCGACCTCTGCTCATCCGCCAGGCAGTCCAGGGGGGAATCTAATGAAGGCAACCTAGTACGCGGTCTAACATGGCCTTCGTAACGCGTGGACATTCGGTAGCCTGGCCGCTTGTTCAAGAGGAACACATCGAGACGCTGAGAAATATGCATGAAAGGCTGTTTCCCAGCTCCGAAGGCTACCGCTATATCTTCGACCGCTCCTTGCGCCTCGCGAGCTGCTTATTCACGCTGCGCTCAATGTTCGCCATATACCACCTCCCCCCCTCCTCCGGCGTATCCGGGTGATCCGCCTGACCGTCGTCGAAATCGCAGATCTTGCCGAACACCTAACATCCCGTCAGCTTCCTGCACACCAACACGCCAACGTTTCAATCTCGCAAATCATCCATACCTCATGCACCGCCTCCACCAACGGCACCCCCTCCTGATGCGGGAAATCCACCCCCCTCGCCCGCTGCCACCGCGTCGCCGCGAACCATCCAGTCCCCGCCTCGTACAAACCCCCCGTCGGATCCGGACACCGATCACTGCACAGCACCGCCACGAGCGGCGCGACGAAGTCCGGTTTCATGGCCTGCACCTGGTCTTCCGGCCGCACGGTGCGGGTCATGTTCGTGCCGGCCGAGGGCGCGACGGCGTTGACGTGGATGTTGTGTTTGGCGCCTTCGCGGGCGCAGGTCTTGGTGAGGCCGATGATGCCCGTTTTCTGTGGGTGCCCTCGCTCACGTTAGTTTTGGGTAGATGGTTTTGGGGTGAGAACAAACTGGGCTGGGCTGGGCTGGGCAGGGCTGGGCTGGTTTGTTTTTCTCAACGTACCGCTGCGGCATAGTTGGCTTGGCCGAAGTTGCCGTAGATGCCGCTGGTGGATGTGATGTTTACGATGCGGCCGTACCTTGGGGCGATGGGAAACAGGTCAGCCAGTGTCTCGAATGATGAGGAGTTCCGAGACCTGAAGTAAATGTTGTAGTCGCAAGACCTAGTACCCCAGCAAGCTGGTATTCTCCAACCGGAGCAGCGTGTGTTCGGCCATGACTAGGTCTTGGATTCCACCTACTTCTGCTTCAGCATATGCGGCCACGCAGCCTTGGTGACCTGGTACGTCCCGCGAAGATGGACGTTCACGACGGGAAACCAGAGATCCTCGGTCATGTTCGCGAACGCCTTGTCCCGCAGGATCCCGGCGTTGTTGACGATGATGTCGATCCTACCCCATCTGTCAATCGCCGCTTTGACGACGGCGGCTCCCTTCTCGACACTCGTCGTTTCGGCGATGGCATCGCCTCCATTACTCCGGATCTGCTCGGCGACTTTCTCCGCGCCTTTGAGATCGTTCACGACCACTTTGGCTCCGAGTTTAGCGAATAGGAGAGCGTAGGCCCGGCCCAGACCCTCGCCGCCGCCGGTCACGAGCGCGACTTTGCCCGCGAAGTCCAAGCTCTCTCCTGGCTCGTTCGGCGGTAGTTGCAACGCCTCCTGCAGGAGCGCCATACTATCCGCCACCTGTCCTCACATCAGTGCTCGCCTTCTCTCATCCCGTCATCTCCAACGGACAGCTCACCCGCGTCGGATGCTCCGCGTCCCTGAAATCCCGCACTTTCGCCCACCCCTTCAACAGCGCACCGGGAGTCAGACTGTCGTCCGCTCGGAGCACGAGCCCCTTGGAGCGCACCCATCGGACCTTGGAGTAATGACCGGCGGCGGCTTCGAAGATACTCCCGGACTCTTTACACGATGCGTGCACGAGTGTGGCGACTAAGGGAGCGACCCAGGCGGGTGCCATGACGTTCATCATGTCGGGCGGCCAGATGGTTTCCGTGAGACGGCTTGCGGCGCCGGGGGCGAGGACATTGGCGGTGATATTGTATTTGCCGCCTTCTTTCGCTAGGGTTTCGGTGAAGCCTACTAGGGCCAATTTGGCGGCTGGGTGATAGGTAGTCAGTTGGGACGGTTGGGAATTCTCGAGGTTTGGATCCTTCGGCAAAGATGTTGACTTGACTTGCCTGCGTAATTCGATTGCCCGAAATTCCCAAACAGGCCTGAAGAGGACGACGTGTTGATGACTCGGCCATACCGTTGTTTTCGGAAGTACGGCCATGCTGCTCTCGTGGTCTTGTACGCTCCAGTCAAGTGAACAGCCATGATAACATCCCAGTCTTTGTCCGTCATATTCTTGATCGTGATGTCGCGCAGGATGCCGGCATTGTTGATGAGAACGTCAACGCGCTTCCAGTGGCGGATGGCGGTCTCGATGATCTTGTCGCCTTGCTCGACGCTGTTGTAGTCTGCTACGGCCTGGCCCCCGGCGGCGACAATCTCCTTTACGACTTCGTCGGCAGCCTGTGGGGCCAGTCAGAAGGTGACGATCCCACGACGAGTGGGAAATCCCAGTACCTTCGAGGCTCCTCCACCGTCGCCATGCCGTGAGCCACCGAGGT
Source organism: Friedmanniomyces simplex (assembly GCA_005059865.1). Classification (NCBI taxonomy): domain Eukaryota; kingdom Fungi; phylum Ascomycota; class Dothideomycetes; order Mycosphaerellales; family Teratosphaeriaceae; genus Friedmanniomyces; species Friedmanniomyces simplex. Next base: position 22,557 of record NAJQ01000183.1, read on the forward strand.
CGTTGACGACCACTTTGGCACCTCGAGACGCAAGAAGCTTGGCATACTCCCTTCCCAAACCAGCACCGGCTCCCGTTATGACAACCACCTGGTCGTCGAATCTGAGCTCGTTAGCCATGAGGAAAGTGTCCTGTACCACCAAGCTCCAGTAGGCGAGAAACCGATAGCAACAGACTTGTCTGATCGTGTACGTGCATGGCTGTTGTCAACGGCGATCATGAGTCGAGCGCATTTGAATAGTAGGCACTAGAACCATTATTGCATCCATAGTACGGAGTGAAGCTGTTTCGAACGCTGCTGACGCCCAAGTTCAGCTCGAAGACAGCTTCTTAATGGGTCCGCACGCATATACTCGTCGCTGTAACACTGTGAAGCGAATCGGTTGTCAATACTGTATGTAGGTCTCGACGAACGCACGGAATCAGCTTCTCATACAAATAGTACAGTGATGCGCTGCAACGGCAGTCAAGTATAGTGCGGTACAGCCGCCTCGTCTCCCACCTCACCGTTCGCACCTTTCGCTGCCCCATTGACAATCTTGGCCGGCGTCGGCCTCTTGAAATGCGGCTTCAAAGGCGCCCAGGACTCCGCATTATAGTCTTCCTGCACCTTCGCGCACTTCTTCAAGCCCCACTCCGTCACGCCGACCATCAGACAACTCTCAAACATGAACGCCATGCTCCCCTCCCCAACCTTCATCGGCTTCAACTCAGCATTACTAGCCTTCTCGTGCGTGGACGCATCCGGACCGTGTGCACTCATGACGTTGTGCAGTGAGGCGCCGGCAGGCTGGAAGCCGCCGCCGGTTTTGGCGTCGTATTGGCCGTGTATGAGGCCCATGAACTCGCTCATGGTGTTGCGGTGGTACCACGGGGGGCGGAAAGTGTCCTCCGCGACGAGCCAGCGAGGCGGGAAGATGACGAAGTCTGCTATAGCGGTGCCGGCATGATCGGATTGCGCGGTCAGCACCGTGAAGATGGAGGGGTCCGGGTGGTCGTAGGAGATGGAGCCCATGGTGTTGAAGCGAGCCAGGTCGTACTTGTAGGGGTAGTAGTTGCCGTGCCACGCGACGACATCGAAGGGCGTGTGATTCTGCTTCGCGGCGAACAAATGACCACTGAACTTGGCCAGCAGGGTGTACTCCGTCTCCGTGTCCTCGTCGAACGCTGCGACCGGTGCCTGGAAGTCACGGGCATTAGCTAGCCCATTGGAGCCGATAGGACCCAGTTCCGGAAGCTGGAAGTGACCCTGGTACAGCTCCATCATGTACCCGCGCACTGGGCCTTCCGGGAGCGTGACACGATGTCTGATGCCTCGAGGGATGACGCAGATCTCGTTGGGTCGCACAAGTAACTTGCCAAGCTCGGTATGAATATCGAGCACGCCGTGCTGAGGAACGATCAGGAGATCCCCATCGGCGCTGTAGAAGGCTTCGTGGGGCTCCATATCCTTGCCGGCTGCGAAGATGAAGATGCCGAGCCCGCTCTTCATGGTAGGGTCGCCAGCGCCGGCGACCAGACGAAGACTATGTACCCAGTCGACGGTCTCATCAAGGTCGAATGGGTCCCACCGCAGCTGGTTCGGGATCTGGTGCCAACGCTCCTTGCCGTGGATGCCGGGGTTCGTATCAAAGGTGCTGGTCTCTCTTGCCTCGAAGGGTGCATGTGCTGACGCTGGCAAGATACGGTACAGCCATGTCTGCTGGTTCTCGTGCCGCGGTGCCGTGAAGGCGGTGCCGGATAGCTTCTCGTTGTATAGACCAAAGGGTGCCTTCTGGGGGTTGTTGGCGCCGATAGGAAGGGCACCCTCTACGGCTTCTGTCTCATGGTAGGCACTGAACCCATTCTGGTACTCGTACTTTTCCGGGATTTTGAAGTTGGTTACTGGCATCGCTATCGATTGTGCAAGGTCAGAGTCTCATGGGCGGCGTTGACTGAGGACGCAGGCCAGATATGTACGAGCTGATCAAGGTGGTCGCGTCGCGTATGCTGCGCTCGTCGTTCGCATTTGTCTCGGCCTTCGCCGTCTCCCAAATGGAAGCTTATACAGCTCCAGTATTGTAGTTCCGCTCTGACGTGAGGAGAAGATCGCGGCGTACATGTAGATGCAGCTTCCGCATTTGCGGCTATCGAAGGCAATATCCAACGCACGGACTTTCAGCGTTTGAAGCGGAACATACCCGCTTCCAGCAGCAACAAGGTCTCCCGTCGCAACCAGCACACCCCTCAGCCAATGCAAAGTCATCGTACGGTACCGAGATCGCGACGAGTGAGGCGTAAACGTCGGCCTGCGTAAGCAAGAGGTCTAGGAGCTTGCCCCGATTGTGAAGGCACTACTTTCTGTCCGTAGTCCACAAGCCTGTACACCGAGCACCGTATCTTGACTGCAATCCTCCTAATCGGCCGGGACCATCAGAGTCACCATGGCACCCCTCAAAAGCTGGCTAGAGATTGACTCTGGTTCACATTTCTCGTTGCACAACCTACCCTTCGGCATCATCTCCACCACATCGACCCCGAAGCCTCACCCGGCGGTGGCCATTGGCGACCAAGTCCTAGACCTACAGATCTTCACAGAAGGCAATGGCTTCGCAGCTCTATCGACCATCCAGCCACACCAGGCGGTCTTCTCGAGACCCACGCTCAATGACTTCGCTGCTCTCGGCCGACCCATGCATCGTGTAGTCCGGGAGTACCTCCAGACCGTCCTACTGGAAGACGGTCCCTTTCCCGGTGTATTGAAGGAGAACACGAGTCTCCGCGACAATGCTCTGATAGCTCAGAAAGAGTGCCACATGCATTTGCCGATGCATATCACGGACTACACCGACTTCTACGCTGGTCTTCATCACGCCTACAACGTTGGCGTGCTGTTCCGCGGACCTCAGAATGCACTTCAACCGAATTACAAGCATCTCCCAGTGGGTTATCATGGCCGAGCAAGCAGTGTAGTCGTCTCCGGCACACCAATCCGACGACCGAACGGCCAGATCCTGACCGATCCTGCTGTCAAGGAGCCGATACTCAGTCCGTGCCGCAAACTGGACATGGAGCTCGAGCTCGGTTGTTTCGTCTGCAAGCCGTCGGCCATGGGTGAGCCTGTTAGCATCAAAGATGCTCCTGAGCACCTTTTTGGCGTTGTCTTAATGAATGATTGGTCCGCCCGGGATATCCAGGCTTGGGTAAGCGTGACAATGCAAATGCATGCGTATGCGTTCAAGGCCACAGCCATGCTCACGAACGGGTTTAGGAGTATGTACCGCTCGGACCCTTCAACAGCAAAAACTTCGGCACAACTATTTCGCCGTGGGTCGTCCTCATCGATGCACTCGAGCCGTTCGCGAGTACTGGCTTGCAGAACGATATCAAGCCTCTCGCATACCTGGATGAGCGAGAACGAAAGTCGCACTATACTATCGACCTCTCTGTGGAGCTGACCACAGACTCCGGAAACAGCTCAACGATCTGCAAAACCACAGCTACGAACCTGTTATTCTCTTTCCCGCAGATGCTTGCGCATCATACGGTCGGAGGCTGCCCGTTCAATGTAGGCGACCTGATGGGCTCGGGGACCATCAGCGGTGAGGGCAAGTCGGGGAAAGGCTGCTTGCTCGAGCAGAGCGAGAATGGCAAGGTCAGTATACGGCTCAGTGACGGCCAAGAGCGGGTGTTCCTGCAAGACGGTGACGAGGTTACTATTACTGGCGTCTGCGGTGGCGAAGAGGGAGCGTATGTTGGCTTCGGGAAGTGCAGTGGGAAGATACTGCCGGCGATGGAGATCGCGACTTGACAATCGAGCAATACATTCCGAATCGAATGGCTGCGGTCGCCCTGTGAGGGTTTGGCGTGGCATGCCTCCTTCGCGAGTGCCTCATTCAAGTTGTGCTGAGGAAGAATTTTCGAGCCTCTGATCTGTCCCACGGGCTAGAGGCCAACAACACTGCTTCCGCTTTGGAACCAGTTGCTCGTGTATCCTCTCCGCCGACCAGCTCCTCATTGGAATACTACTGTTCAAGGGGCCGAGCTTGACAGAGACCCTTCGCGGCCTCGTTCCGCGCGCCAAGACTACCTTGCTAAGGTTCCTCAAACTCCACCTCACCTCATCACTGGCGCGGCTCTGCTCCCGCCATGCGCGATGATCGCTCCCACCCCCGCTCGTGGCTCTTGTTCTAGCCCAGGTCTTCCGTGGTCTCCCCAGTGGGCTGATCACGAGAGCGGCTTCCTGATCACGAGAGCAGCGTCCTGTTAGCGGCCATCCCTCCGTGCGTCTGACAGTAGTACCTAGGTAGTAGTAGTGAATGGGGCATGACCCAGAGTCGATGGTGAGAGCGGAGAGTTTCCATGAGCGGGCATCTCTCGGCTTAAGACCAGCTCTCACGAGCATACATCTATGTAGGTCAGCACGACACCCAACCGTCTCTGCGAACCATCGCATCAGAGAGTGAGCAGCAATATGGCACAGGCCGAAGCGAACCAGAGCATCCTCACACTCCTCACTCAACCCACTGTATTGCCGTTCTTCCTCATCGCCATTGTCTTCACTCTACTCAAGCTACTCGATCGTACAGACGTCCCCAAGATCAAGGGGTTGCCAGAAATACCGGGCATTCCCATCCTAGGCAACCTGCACCAGCTCGGCGAGAACCATGCCAAAGTCGCTCAAGAATGGTCCAAGAAGTATGGCCCAGTCTTCCAGGTCCGAATGGGCAACCGCAGGATCATCTTCGCGAACACCTTCGACAGCGTCAAGAACCTCTGGATCACGAATCAGAGCGCGCTCATCAGCCGACCCATGCTGCACACCTTCCACACCGTGTTGAGCAGTTCGGAAGGCTTCACGATCGGTACCAGTCCATGGGACGAGAGCTGCAAGGCAAGGAGAAAGGCAGCCGCCACGGCGCTGAACAGGCCGGCAGTGCAGAGCTACATGCCCATCATCGATTACGAGGCCACCAAGAGCATCAAGGAAATGCTCATCGACTCGAAGTACGGGCAGATCGATCTGGACCCGAACGCATACTTCACGCGCTACGCCCTGAGCACTTCCCTGACACTGAACTATGGTATCAAGATCGAGGGCAACGTCGAAGACGAGATGCTCAAGGAGATCACGCACGTGGAGCGCGAGGTCTCGAATTTCCGCTCGACGAGCAATAATTGGGCTGATTATGTTCCCCTGCTGCGTTTACTGCCCGGCGGGAGCACTAAACCTCAGGAGTACCGGAAACGACGAGGCATTTACATGCACAAGCTGCTGAACATGCTCAAGGAACGTATAAAGGAGGGCACGGACAAGCCTTGTATCAGCGGCAACGTACTGAAAGATCCTGAGGCGAAGCTGAGTGACTGTAAGCCAAATGACAACTGACCCTCTTGATCACGGTTGCACGCTGACTTCGCGAAGCTGAAATCATGTCCATTGGCTTAACAATGGTGTCCGCCGGTCTGGACACCGTGCCCGGCAACCTCATCATGTGCATCGCCTACCTATCCTGTCCCCATGGCCAAGAAATCCAGAAGCGTGCCCTCCACGAGATCACCAAAGTCTACCCCAACAACGACTCCTGGGAGCGCTGCTTGCACGAGGAGAAAGTACCCTACATCACCGCCCTCGTCAAAGAGACCCTGCGCTTCTGGAGCGTCATCCCCGTCTGTCTACCCCGGACCAACGTCAAAGATATCCGCTGGGGCGACGCCGTCATCCCGGCAGGCACGAGCTTCTACATGAACGCCTACGGAGCCAACTACGACGACTCCCACTTCAAATCCCCCTACGACTTCAATCCCGACCGCTACCTCCTCGACGACTCCATCGATGACGCGGCCGCGAGCAGGGGCACGCCGCACTACGGCTACGGCGCGGGGAGCAGGATGTGTATCGGTTCGCACCTGGCCAATCGCGAGCTGTACACGGCTTTCTTGCGGATGATCACGGCTTTTGAGATTTTGCCGCCGGGGAAGAAGAGTGATGAGGCGATTATGGATGCGCTGGAGTGTAATTTGTATCCGACGAGCTTGACGCTAGATCCGAAGCCGTTTAAGGTCGGGCTTAGGCCTAGGGATCGGGCGGTCGTGGAGAGGTGGATTGCGGAGAGCGAGGAGAGGACGAGGGATCTGTGATCTCGTTCGTGTTGCTGAGACTGCATTTGGTACTGGGGGGGAATACGATGGCGTGTGGCGGATGTTATGGCGCGGAGATGCATGCTTTCATGGTAAGATTATGAATGTATCTCAGTAGCAGTACGAGTAGCCCGATTGCACACTGGCGCTCACTACGATGGCGTATGAGCTGTTTTACGGCCCGGAGACACATGCGATCTCAATAGCAATCTCAGTAGCAGTACGGACATCTCATTTGGACACTGGTGGTGAGTACGATAGCCATCTCAGTAACAGTAAGAATAACCCAATTGCATATCGACGATGACTACCACAGCAAATGAGGAACGCTACAGCACGGAGATACATGCCATCTGAGCCTCATTGATAAATATGATCAGCTTCATGGCACGCATCTTCGCGACGGCGAATACGTATCACGATGCGTTAAGCGGCTGCAGGGTAAGGAAAAGGCTGGATATCGAGGAGAGGCCGTCATTTGCTGGCCATAAGGCCAGCGAGCTAAGCTACGTTCTCGTTACTAAAGCACCCCCTCCGGCCACCGCCGCCCCGTATCACAGCACGGGGTCGCTACATCGGCGGCGGGAGAGGGCTGCCAACCACCCCGATCCACACCGAAAGGACCCCTCCACCATCCTTCCTCTCCCCTCCACCCCCCCGCTAACGTCTCCGCCGCGCCACCACCCCCTCGCGCTCCATCAACTCCACATCCGACTCCAAATCCAGCTCGCTGGGATGGAAGATGATGGAGGCCGTGCCCCCCGACACGCGCCTCGGCTCCACCCTCTCCTCATCCCCCCCGTCGCTCGAATTGAGCGTCACCACCCTCCCGCGCACCCGCCTCGCCGCGATCCCCTGCCCGATGATCCCGTCGTAGGTGGCCGGGTTCATGATGGCCGTGCAGACACTCCCGGCCGAGGAGGTGGAGGCGGCATCATCCGTCTCCGTCTCGGCGGTCCCGTCCACCTGCATCCCCAGCGGGCGCGGCTCATCGTCGAAGAGAGTGATGGCCGGCACTTTCTTGATCTCCGGCAAGCGCTCGTACGCCTGCACCTTGCGGCTGATGGCCGTGAACGTCATCCACACCACGAAACCCTGCACCTCGCGCAACAGCTCCACACGCTCTCTGCTCGGCAAGAGGTGGGAGAGGCTGAAGCCCAGCGAGGCCATCATGCAGATCGCGCTGGTGAGGTCGTTGGTGGAGATCTCGACGTGCTTGATCAGGTTGCGGGAGGAGGGCGTGAGGGCGCGGAGGAAGATCGGGGCCGAGGTGCGCCAGTCGACTTCTTCGCGGACGATGAAGCGGTTCTCGCCGTAGTAGATGGGGAGGACTTCGGCGCGGATCTGGCGGGTGACGAGGGCAAGAGCGGGCTGTTTGGAGGAGGACCAGGCGCAGAGGCTGCGTTTGAGTCAGTACGATGATCATGATACGCAAGCCAAGGGAAGGAGTTTACTCACCCGCACTGGCAGACGAACACGTCGTGGTTGGCGAGGACCGCAGGGTTGTAGATCATGATGCGCACCTTGAATGGCAAGCTCATGAAGTTCACCACCCGGTCGTACGTGACGGTCGACGGAGGAAGCCCGAACGCTTGCGGAGCCTCCTGGATGGAAGGCAACGGCAAGCTGAAGTTCCTGCTGGTGCCGCGTGGTGGTATAGCCAGAGGGCGAGCCCGAGTCTTCCCATTCTCCACCGGCTGGACGAGGTCGAAGTCCGTTCCGTTGATGCTGACGCCCCGAGTACCTGCCGGGATGGACATGGTCTTGCGAGGTGACAGCCGCTTGACCGGGAAACTGAGCTTGATCGACGGCGCCCTGATCACGAGAGCCCGCGACTTCTTGTACCTACCAGCTTTCTCCGGGATGGTCGGCTCGACGCTCTCCTCGCGGCTGTAGTCGTCAATGCGTCGGTTGCCGGGGCTGAGACCTTGCTCGTGGAACTTCGACTGCCTGCGGTCCTGCTGCATGGGGCCCAGCGCGATCACCTCCTCTGGGCTGATGAGGCCGACCATGAGCATCCTCGTCTCCGTCGTGGTGTTGGGCAGCGGATCTGAACCGACTCTGTTCGCGCGCTGCTTCTTGCGGGCCGCCTACACGTTATTTGGGTGGCAGGGTCAGCAAGCTTCACATACATCGGTGAAGGTGAGGGAGATGCGTACCTTCTCTGCCTCGCTCGGATCGACAGTGCCCAGCAGATGCATCCGAGTCTTGTTCGTGACGTTCTCCAAGGGGCTGACACTCGGGTCCCATTTCTCCATCGCCATCACCTCGCCACCATCCGCGCCGTCACTCGTACCCATCTCAGGTCTCATCGCCTTCTTCGCAGTCTCCATGCACGCCTCCGCCGCACTCAGTTCCGAAAAGCCCTGCACACCATCTCCCTCCAATTCCGCGATTCCCCCGAGATTCCCCTTAGAAAAACACGACTGCTTACCTTTGCCACGTCGCTCCTCGTAGAGCCTCGTTTCCCCTGCGTACCGCTTGCTGAAACGCCTGCCGAATGTACCTGTGCTGTCAACTGGTGAAGGTACGGCTGCAGGTGCAGGTGTCGAGGCTGTCATGGCGGCCTTCTCTGCACGACGCTCGAGTCTCTCGTTGGCGTGGATCCCGAGTGCCATGAAGTCGGCGAACTTCTCCATGCTGGAGCGTCTGTGATTCATTCCGGAAGTGTGCGATGCGGACGCTGTTGGTGAGCGTGGCGATGTGGTGTTACAAGACATCGTTGCGTGAGTGAAGTTGTACATCAGAGTTTTCCGTGTGAGGATGTGATATGGGGAATGGGCCCGCGCGGCTAGTCAGGCTCTGTGTAGTGAGGTTGAGCGTGAGGTTCGTGACTTGGAATTGCGATCGGCGCGGACCCACCGCGGTGGCGTCTCGCCATGAATGAGGAAGGAGCGGCGAAGTGAGCGATCTCGTTGACGCTGTATGTTTAGCATTCAGTCTGCCTTCACGGTCGATGAAGTTCAAGTAGCATTATCACAGGGGACGTGGAGAAAGAGACTGCGAAGTAATTGCTGTCCCATTGAACCTTTCGACTTGCGTAAGCAGCGGTCTTTCCATGACTTCTCGTGTCGTAGCGTGCGCCGACGCTATGCATACTTCTCAAGTAACGCCGTACTCACTGAAGCATCGCATCACTCACTCAATGATGCTGTCAGCGCTCATCACATGCTACGCCATGCGCCGTGGCCGTGATCTTCCCCTTGCTCGCAGTATCCTCGCCATGCTTCGCAATCATTGAGTCCTCGCCGCTCGTGCTTCGTAGATGCGCGTCAGTGACACACCCATCAAGCACCAGCGCCAGCACCAGCGACCCCCCCAGGAGCCCCGACACCGCCATTCCCACCCCCGGCAGTAGCGCTACCACTGGCCCCAGCTCCACCACCTCCACCAGCTCCACCACCACCGCCGATATCACCAGCTCCACTAGCACCTCCAGCACCACTAGCGCTCGTCGGCGAGGACATCCCAGTCCCAGCCTCCACCTTCTGAATCTTCGGCAACACCCCCTGCTTCACCCACAGATCAATCAACGGTTGCATCGGCTCGGCATCCTTCTCACTTAGCAACCCATAGATCCTCCCCACATTCACGAAGTGCACGAAGCACGTGTTCAGGTCGCGGTGCGAGCTCGTGTCCCAGAAGAACAGCCAGTGCTGCCAGTACAGGTGAGCGTAGCAGCGGAACATCTGCTTGTACATGTTTTTGATCTCGGTCTCGAAGCGCTGTGGGAAGCCGGAGGTTTTGCCGAGCCAGTGGTTGGGGTCGGCCTGCAGCTGGGCGGAGTTGGGAAGCGGCGGCGCGCTGGAGAAGGTGTCGATTGGGAAGATGGATTGATCTTGGATCTTGCCCGTGACCCAGGTCTGGATGTGCTTGACGTAGGTGGCGGCCGGGAGATTGATGGGGTTGCGGTTCGTGTCGATCCAGGTGTAGGTGGTGCTGGAAGAAGCATGGTTAGGACAGTTGAGGCGGAGTGAAGGTTGGTGGAGGTGAACTCACGGTCCTGCAGACATCGTCGGACAGCTAGCCTCGCTGCAGACTGCGCGCCCGCTGCTGCGGTCTTCGCCCTGGATGCACTTGATTATGCCGCTCAACATGCGGTTCTGCTCGACGACTATCTTCGAGTCAGTAGTGTCACAGGTTCTATTTGGCAAGGGAGGTAGCATGGGTGCGGCTCGAGTATGACGCCGGGCCGCTCACTCACTTTGATGAGCCCACCACTCGCCCTCCTCTACAAGGTGCGGCCTAGCAGCAAGCGTCATGAAGTTGCCCTTCACGATGAATCCCGCATAGTCCTCGCGGAAGAAGAGGGGCACGCGGTTGGCGCTCTGGTTGTTGCTGCGCGCCTGGTCGTTCGTGGACATGCTCGCCGTGAGTGACGGTGAAGGTGGAGCGGCGGCGACCGACGGCTGACCGATTGACGATGGGCTGTAGCCGGATGGTGACGAGGTGTTGACACGGTTCGGGACTTGGTTCTGGTTGCGTGGCTGGTTGTTGCCGGATGGGCGCTGAGCAAAGGCTCGCCTGTCAGGTAAACCCACACCGTTAGCTCTCCTAATCATAACAAGCTCTGCAATCTCCATCTCCGCCCCTATGTCCAGTGGGGTGAATCGAGTGGGTATCGACGGCGGCGAGGACGAAAGCGGCATTGGCTCTGACGGTGACTTGGGCTCCGTGGACGACTTTGGCTCCGAGGGCTCCGTTGTCTTCGACAGATCCGTTGGCTCCATGGTTCCGGATGATGTAGTGATTCCCGTCCCTAGCAGATGTCAAGTTGTCGTGGTGTCGAGGTGCAAGTGTGAAAATTCGAGTGGAGACCGCAAAGTCGGCTTGGTCAGTGAGGTTGATTGTCCGTGTTCCCGCGTACCGATGTCCACATGACCGGCGAGCCTCCAATCCAGAAAGTACGCTAGCGGAATATCAGCCTGGCTGCGAAGACCGTGATAGTGCGTCATCTGATGCGCACCTTCACTCGGTCGGATCTCTCAGTCGTCTGCCATCTCCGGAACCCGTAGGGTCTAGTCCCAGTTCGGAAGAAACATAGGTGGAGTGATCCTTCCTAGTGTACGCAAGCACTTCGGGAGGGCAACCAGCTCACGCAATCCAGCCTGGGGATGGTGGGGTTCGGGGGGAGTGAGGTTCACACTGTCTTCGCCAAAAATGGCCCAGTTGCCGGTTCCTTCACGTCCTCCGAGCTGTCTGGTTTGACATGGCGGTCCAATATGCGTAATTGGCAGTGAAACTCCGGAGATCGACCAGCCCTGACCTTCACCAACATTTCCCCCTCCAGTGCACTTCCACCCATTGCATCCCTTCGCCGCTCATATCCGGGGGGTTGACTCGAGTCAGGATTCAACTTACAGATTGCTCATCCAGTTGGACATACTGGCGGAAGGGTCTCCGGTAGGGCAGCTCCTTCTCTTGGTGACGTGTGGCGAAGAGTATTGGCCGACGACGTGATAGTCGCCGTTGACTTGAAAGCACCCAAGGAGTTTCCATTCAATTGATGGATGCAGTCGAGTGTCCCTGACAGGGATCTGCCGCGGTCCGCCCCGTACATCGCAGCGGGAGTAGCCGAGTGAAGCTTCCAGCGCGTCCGCTTCATTGAAAGCCGAGTTCACGTTTCCTTAATCACCTACAACATTCACGACCACACCCTCGACTAGAGCACTTCGAGTCTTTCACAGCTCCTCGCTGCTGACCATCAAACACCTCCCAACGCGATACGGATATCGATCAAAGCGAGCCGGCATTGGCATATCAAAGCTCCATTAGCCAACATGGCCTCCGCGGCAGCGGTGGGCGCGAATGCTGCATTGTCGCCGCCGCTCAACGACATCGGTGAAAATGATGGGATACCAGGCGAGATCACGAGTGCGATGGGAAGGAAGGAGGATGGGATCGAGGCCGGGGAGTTTGTTGCGGAAGACATCGACGGTGACATTCGAGGTGCCGGTCGACGCAAAGGTGCTGTGGAGGAGGATGCTGGGGTTGAAGACGAGGACCTGTTCGGAGATGAAGAAGATGGAGACACTGCAGAGCAGCCAGCGTAAGTCCGCTGACTGCGCGCAAAAGAACATAACTGACACGGCACAGGAAGCGTCAATTAGACGACGAGGAGCTTGACTCTGGCGACGACATGGACCGCGCCGACCGTGCAGCGGAGCAGCCGCAGACACAAACCCAGGAGCAAGAGTACGAAACCCGGCAGCAGATGTCGATAGACATACAGATGGCGCGGCAGCCCGTACCGGAGCCCAGCGACGGCGAGATGTACCTGCTGAAGATGCCGGATTTCATGGCGATCGCGCCGCACGCCTGGTCGCCCAGCAGTTTCCAGCCCCCGGCGACGGACCATCACTCCAACAAGGCGGCTTCGGCAAGCTTCTCGGCGTACAACACTGCACTATCTACGATGCGTTGGCGCCGCTCACCGTCGGACCCGGCCAAACTGCAATCAAACGTGCGGGTGCTGAGATGGTCGGACGGCTCGCTCACTCTGCAACTCGCCTCCCAGCCTACTTTACAGTACGAGATCGACGGCAACCCGCTCGCACCACCGCAGCGTAACGCGCTAAAACCGACGCCCGTCAGTGTGCAAGCAGCGAGCTCCAAGGGCGGCAGGCAAGGCGACGGCACCATGCCGGGTGAGAAGTACGATCAGAGCAAGGACGCTTTCACATACCTGGCCGCCCCTAGCGAAGCGACCCAGACTCTTCGAGTCACGCATAAAGTCACGGCAGGTCTGTCTATTCGGCAGCCGGAGTCGGGCCAGGATGATGCCATCGAGCGCCTGCAAGCTGCTCTCGCGAGCGCCGCCAACGCCACCAAAGTGAACGGCATTGGCAGCGGGCCTGCAGAGCTGGAGCTCATCGACGAGGATCCCGAGGAGAAGCGCAGACAGGCGGAGAAGGCGATGAAGGAAAAGGCGAAAGCCGATAAGCGGCGGGAGGCTGCGATCCAGCGGGAGACGGATCGCTCGAACCGCACACTCGGCCGCTCTGGTCTATCATCGAGTCGATACGGCGCGGGCGGCTTGAGCGCTGGGTTGCTCGAAGACGAAGACGGACCGGGCACGACACGACCTCGCAAGACAGGGGCGAGTGCGCGCAAGTCGAGGCAGAGGAGAAATAGCATCTACTCCGACGACGAGGACTTCGGGCGGAAGCACTTCACGAGTAAGGAGGATGAGTACGATGAGGAGGATGATTTCGTTGCGCCCTCGGATGAGGAGGAGGTGGTGGACGATGAGGAGGACCCGGATGATGGGATTGTGGATGCGCCGAAGGAGAGGGAGCGGACGCCGAAGAGGGATCGGGAGGTGGTGGCAGCTGGGGGTGGTGATGAGGAGGATGCGGAAGGGGAGGTGGATGAGGAGGTGCAGATGCCGAAGAGCAAGAGGAGGCGGGTGGTTGATGAGGATGAGGATGAGGATGAGGAGTAGGCGGAGAAGGTGTGTTGTGATTTGCTAGCGTGGCGTTCTTCGAGCAGCGTTGGGTACTGCCAGGCTCGCGCATGAGCAAGGCACGGAATCTTGTATGAGTAGAAAAGTTCGTTCCGGCAAGCACGCCGCGCGTGCAATGGCACGTGACCGCACAAAGGGCGGCTTATTGACGGCTTTGCCGTTCTCTGCGACCATCAGACTCGCTAGCAGCGTCTGTAAAAGCGTACAATCTCGTCTGCCTGCGCTCACTGTCACGTCCAACTCTCAGTGAATGGCTCTAAGCGACACTCGAAAATCTTCCCTCCCCTCGTCCCCACGGCCGTTGCCGCGAAACGCTCGGGCCAAATCAACTTCGAGTGAGGAAAAGTGGTGCTTTCACCGATCGCCGCGGCCTGAACAGCCACAACAACATCCGAATACACACCCACACACCACACCAAATCCCACCATTGGACCCGTGTCGTATTAGGTGAGTCTGAGCCATACTCCCAAACTGGAGCCTGCCCCGAACACGACGGCAGCGGCGGACCGCGCTCGGCTGGTAGACCGACCGCAATAGGATCCCACGGTGCGGTCAGCGCGAAGGCGAGCGAAAGAACACCTTGCGCCAATATCAAGGCTGAAGCATTCGAGCGCGCTGATAAAGAAGCCGACAATGCTTTGGAAATAGTAGTCCAACTGCTAACTCCGACCAGACACAGATTGGTCCTCCACAACAAACCGACCCTTCCACCACCTTCCCATAACCCCCAGATCTCACCGCCAAGATGGGTCTCACATTCTCGAAGCTGTTCGATCGTCTCTGGGGCAAGAAGGAGATGCGCATTCTGATGGTCGGTCTCGATGCTGCCGGAAAGACCACCATCCTCTACAAGCTGAAGCTCGGTGAAATCGTCACCACCATCCCCACAATCGGTACGTATCAGACACCCCCTCTCACACATCAGCGCACAATCCTGTCTTGTGAGCGCACGGGCTGACCGAATGGCGACTACACAGGCTTCAACGTCGAGACGGTGGAGTACAAGAACATCCAGTTCACCGTCTGGGACGTGGGCGGGCAGGACAAGATCCGCCCGCTGTGGCGGCACTACTTCCAGAACACGCAGGGCATCATCTTCGTCGTCGACAGCAACGACCGCGACCGCATCGTCGAAGCGCGCGAGGAGCTGCAGCGCATGCTGAACGAGGACGAGCTGAGGGATGCGCTCTTGCTGGTGTTTGCGAACAAGCAGGATCTGCCGAATGCGATGAACGCGGCGGAGATTACGGATAAGCTGGGGCTGCACAGCTTGAGGCAACGGGCTTGGGTGAGTTTTTTCCTTTCTTCCCGTGTTTGGTGTGAGGAGGACATTGGCGGTGTGCTGACTGTCGGTGCTTTGCAGTACATCCAATCGACCTGCGCTACCAGTGGTGACGGGCTGTACGAGGGTCTCGAGTGGCTCAGCAACTCCCTGCGCAAGGCGGGCCACAACTAAGCGGAGCAATACCAAGAAACGCGTCAAGGCACGAATCGACCGTCACACACACGCTCCACTCTCCACTCGGTTCACGTGCAACCACATTACGACACCCTCAAAGAATTTCCGGCATGATACTGGGGCGGGCAGACTGGCGAAGTCGATGGAGCGGCAAGGAGCGTCGGAGGGTAGAAACATGGAAGTGGTGTGATGGGCTCGAAGTCGTTGGGGGTGGGATACTCTTGTCATAGCTACAAGCGTGTACTTGTCTTTCCATCATGATAACGGGTGCTGCGTTGCTGGGTGTCTTCTACATTCTTCTACGGGCGGCTCTCGCTAGGCGTTTGTTGTGCTTCTTTTTTGCGGGCTTTGCTTTGTGTATACAGGACTGCCTGATGGAGTATGAAAGTTGTCTGTTTTCTACCTACCACGCCTCACGTACGTGACCTCGTGCCCGCGTCGTACATTCTCAGCGTTCTCCGAGGCTGGCAGGCCGACTCTCACGCAGTGCGCTCGAGCGGACTGCCCGTGAGAGTCCGGCAGTCTCTGCAGCTGCATGTACCCATCCGCCTTGGCTGTCATGTTCGCGTGCTGCACCACACGTACACGTCACAGCAACACAACATTGCCCCATTCTCAAGCATAGACAGTACATATATGTAGCGGCCATCCCACAACTCCGCCTCACGGCAAAAGAAGCACGCGCAGTTGGTAGGAAAGACGGACGCAGGCTTCCGTCTACGAGGCCGGGAACGGAAGGAAACCCATCGGGAAGCTTGGATAGCCCTCAGCATGTCGCCGTAGCGAAGCCTCGAGAGTTGACGTTTAGTCAACCTACTGATGGTTTTGGGAGAGAGGTTGCGAAGGGCGAGCGCAGTTTTATTGTGCGAGGCGGGCGCTAGTGGGCGGGAGCGGAGCCAGCCGAGGGCTCATCTCAGGCTTGGGTAGGGTGCCTGAGGTTGGGGTGGAGGCAGGACGACGAGGACTCGTTTGCTTCTACAACACTTTGGGAGAAATACAGACATATGTTCTCCACCCGACCAACAAGCTTGCTATGCTGCGCTGAGAATCGCTCGACAATAATGAGCCATGTTCAAGTCGAGTAACGGGACCCTGTCGCACGTGCTACCGGATAGGCGAACGGTCACCGCATCGAAATCGCAGTGGGTTTAGCGGTCGTCATCGAGCGTGAGGAAGAAGAGGACTGGAAAACTCGACCGCATTATTAGCAATCCTTTTACGAAGGGCGTCATGATGTCAAATGAGGGCCAGGACGATACGGGTGCAAGTGTGAAATGCCATCTCATTCCCCTTTCTCTTTGCATTCCAGCTTCACCACCACAATCCCCTCTCCCGAGTCTCTTAAGTGGAAATGGCGGACGCCGTCAATGCCGTCTCGCCAACCAGCGATGATGGGACCAACCACGAGTCCAAGGCTACAGTCGACACAGACCCAAGTCAACTCGAGGGCGAATCCGAAGACGCTCGCATCGAACGCCTTGGGCGACAACGCCCGGAGATGCTGGACTCGATATGGAAGGAGGCTGGTTTCGTCTTCTCCATCGCCATGTCTCAGCTCTTGACCGAATACTTTGTTTCCGGCTTCACGGTCATCATCCCGACGGTGGTGCGCGAGTTGGATATCCCGCCTGCCTCGACCACCTGGCCCGCGAGTGCCTTCAGCTTGGTGCTATCTTCATTTCTGCTACCTTTTGGCCGTCTGGCGGATAAATACGGGGGTTTCTATGTGTACCTGGCGGGCTGCGTCTGGTACTGCGTCTGGTCTCTCATCGCGGGCTTCGCACGAAATGAGCTGATGCTGGACTTCTGCCGTGCGCTGCAAGGTCTTGGTCCGGCGGCCTATCTGCCCGCAAGCTTGACATTGCTTGGAGCCATGTATCGACCTGGGCCGCGGAAGAATCTCGTCTTCTGCATTTACGGAGCTATGGCACCCTTCGGCTTCTTCGTGGGGATATTCTTCGCTGGGGTTGCGGCGCAATACGCTACTTGGAATTACTATTTCTATATCGGCGCCGTGCTGACGTTTATCACGGTCTGCATTGCATACTTCACCACCCCGAACGATTACGCTGAGCACAAAGATAACGGCGTCAAGATGGACTGGTGGGGAAGCCTGACCACGTCTGCTGGACTGATCCTTCTTGTCTTCGCCATCACCGACAGCAGCCATGCGCCGAACGGCTGGGCTACCCCCTACATATATGTTACGCTCATACTGGCCGTCATAGTTCTGTGCGCCGCTTTCTACGTAGAAGGATGGGTGGCCGAGCAACCGTTACTGCCTTTTGACGTTTTCCGGATCAAGTACATGCGGCCGTTCATTATTGGGCTGCTCTTTACTTACGGCACGCTCGGCATCTTCTTGCTCTACGCAACATTGTAGTAAGTCTTGAATGACGTTGGTCGTTTGATCTCGGGCATTGACCACTTCCCAGTATGCAAGAAGTCCTGGGCCTCAACCCAATGCTGACAGTGGCATGGTACGTCCCCATGGCCGTCGGCGGTTGCATCCTCGCCACAGTGGGCGGTCTGATCCTCCACCGCATCCCCGCCGTCGTGCTCATGTTCATCACCGGCGTCGCCATCATCATCGACTCCCTGCTCTTCGCCCTCGCACCAACGAACGCCAACTACTGGGCCTGGTTCTTCCCATCGGTAATATGCGCCACCATCTCGGTGGACCTCATCTTCAACGTGGCCAACATCTTCCTCTCGACCAGCATGCCCGCGAGACAACAAGGGCTAGCTGGCGCATTGGCGAACGTCATCCCGCAATTCGCGATTGCGCTGATGTTGGGATTCGCGGATATCGTCGTCACCGGCACCGCCGGACAAGGACAGCGGCAGAGCTACAGGAATGCTTTCTGGCTGGAGCTGGCGTGCGGGGCGACTGCCCTGGTCATCTTCATGGCGTTCGTGAGGATCGATCGGGCGAAAAGCGATTATACTGCGGATGAGAAGGAGGAGAGACGGCAGGAGGAGGTCACGTAGGCTACACTGTTGGTGCCTTGGCTGAACCCCGTCACCGATGCAACAACGCGGGAATGGTGCCACTGTTGACGAACTACAAGCAATGTCGGGAGCCATCTGGCAAACTCACGAGGAGCGCAGGCATGTATGACTCTCGCCGCTTCCGCATAGTGGTGGTGACATTGTCGATGTCTCTGCCTGAAGATGCTCCCGGCTCTTCGACGAAGAAGACCTCGTCGCAACGGCGAGAACGGCAGCGGATCGTTTGCCTTCTCCCACGAGATATACACGCATACCTCCTAGAGGTAAAAGATTATCTTTCACTGTGGGAAGAATGGCAATTGAGGACGGAATTGAAACAGCCGGACAGAATGCAATGGGTGCAAAAGGGAAGGAGGACCGAAGTCCCAGGCGTCCGAAGACTTCAGAGATCCGAAAATCCTTGAATTGATAATGTATCGCAGCTACATTCCCTACCATCATACGCAACAATACAAAATATATCTGGCAAACAAGACACCCGATGTCTTTCCGACTTTGCAGGTGCAGTCGGACGGACAGGCAAACAAAGGCTGAGCAATGACTCACGCATCCGCCACCATGGCACGGACCTCAAACGAACATGACGGGAGCTTTTGCGAGACCTCCTACAACTTGGCCTGCCCGCCCACCGGACTCTCCGCGGTGTACACTACCCTCATATTCCTCGCCGACGTCACTCGCCACGACCCAGCGCTGCCTTCATCGCCGCTCAGGCCCATACCCGCCCGCCTCGTACTCAGCCACGCGTCCAAGACATCGACAGCATTTCTATCGCCGTCACTTTCCGCGTCCGCAATGAGCAGAACGCCTTGAACAACATCCGCCAACCGCTCCATCACCACCCGAGCCTTCATTTCCGCCTCGCCTTTCTCGACGTCCCGCAGCCAGGTCTCCCATCTGTTCCACCACTCACTCACCACCTTCTTCTGCTCAGCGAGCCTTGTGGATGCACAGGCCGCCTTGACCCAATCTCTCATCGCGCTCAGCACCGCGACCCTGGTCTTTCCGTACACCACACGCAAGACGTCGTGAGCCATCATGTCTGTGGTGCCCTCCCCTGTAGCAACGGATGCCAGGGTTAGCAAGTATCTCGGACACAGAGCGAGGGCTGGACCACTCGTATGACTTACATATACTCAGCACGTTCGCGTCGCGGTAAAGACGTGCGATGTTGAAGATTTGATCGTCGTTCTCCAGATAACCGACGCCACCAAGACACTCCATACACTCCGCCAGGCCCGCAATCGCAGTCTTGGCAGTGACACCTTTCAGTACCGGCGTCAGCAACCTCAACAGGTGCTCCGCCATCTGAGCGTCCCGCAGCCCCGGTACTCTGCCCACGCTGCCCACTGCGACCGGCGCACCTCCCACAACCGAACGGTATGCTTTGATCTGCTCTTGTTCGACCACGCCAAGAAGCCCGGCCACGAAGTAGTTGAACAGCACGTTCGCACGGTACTCGACGTGCATCTTTGCTACCGTCGTCACGTAAGCAGTCTTCTCCAGCAGCGGTTTCTGGCCAACACTCCGAGCTCTTCCGAACGCTCGCACGACGCTCAATCCTCTACCCCAGAGTCCAATGGCCGTGAAGCCATTGTGTATCCGGGCGATGTTGAGCACGGTCGTAATCTCCTTTGTGCCCTTGCCATCCTCGCCGATGAGATAGCCCCTCGTACCGTTCAGGACGAGCTCGGCGGTTGGCAGGGCACGGGTGCCTAGCTTGCTTTTCAGACGCTGGATGCTGATGCCATTCAGCTCGGTTTCGTGACCTAGTATATCTCGCGCGGAGGCTGGAACTGTCTTTCGCATGGGTGCGAAGAAGGTAGAGATGCCTTTCGTCGTTCGCGCGAGCATGACGACCATGTCCGCATCGGTGGCGGAGCTGAACCACTTGAAGCCGTCGATCTTCCACGGACCCAATGGATGTCCGTCTACTGCCGTGACTTCAATATCTGGTCGCGGAGATGCGTCAGGTGCGTACGTAGCCAAAGTCTCTGTCTAGCTGACATCGCTTCCGCCCGCCCGCTCGGTCATCCACTGCCCGGTCGTCCAGGCAGTTATCGGATCACGAGATGTCAGCCTATCGTATGCGCTACGTAGCACGTCCCTTTCAACTCCTTCGACCGCAGGATCCGAGAGATGCCGTCGCAACAACGCAGCAACGCCGTCAACCATCAGGCTCGGACAGTTGACCCACGCCGCACTCCCCGCCCACAGGTGATACTTCGCAAACTGGTGCACTCTGCTGAAGACCCCTCGTTCGTTGTCGTAAGGGATTGCTACGATACCTTCTTGGATCCCAAGGGCCTGGAGATTGCGCCAGCCTTCACTCGTTACCAGGACGTCCCGGCGCTTGCCCCAGGAGTCCCAATGTTTCACGTACGGTGGATTCTTCTCGGCGTAGTCGATCCATCTTGTTATCTTCGGGGCAAGGACCAGTCTGGAGAAGGTAGACAATTCCGGAATCAACTCCTCGCGGACTCGGTCAGGCAGGAAGAACTTGAGAGCCCGTTGAAGGGCATTGTCATCATCGAATTGGCTCTGCACGTTCGGGGGCGGCTGAAAGAAGCCCTCGGTCGAGCTGGAAGGGCTGGCGAATGTCTGCGTGATGTCCACGGCTGGTGTCGACAGTGAGATTGGGGTCGTTTGATGTGTCGGAGCCATCGTATCAGGAACAGGCGATGCTCGGGAGGTATCCATAGCCTGGGGTGTCAATGGGGTGTCACGAATGGTCACCCTCGAACACTCGCTGCTGTTGATGCGAAGTGCATGCTTCTTTGCAAAAGCTACGGGTCAAGGTACGTTGGTACTCTCCGTACTTGGGCTAGCTCAAGTACCGAGGCAAAGACCGATTCGCGGTCATGAGATGGGATTTAATGGTTCAGATGTTGCCATCACGGAGGGCTGACCGTACTCTAGACTCCAATCACAGCCGAACCAGAATGAGCCTTACACACAACCGCCAAGTTCAGCGGCTATAATCTCGCTAACGCTGCGCGATCACCGCCTTTGACGGGGAACTGGAGACGCCTTACTGGCATGTCGGATATCGACGCTCTCCTTGATTGCACAGCCTTGAGGTCCTCCGAAGAAACACCTCGCTGTTCAACAGCCGGGTTGTAGCCCAGTCGCTCTCTCCCATCACGAATGTCCTTCACCTCGCTCCACAGCGGCGCTGCCTTGTTGTCAGAGCGAGAAAGGACCACCACACCGAAAGCCCCTTCTGGACTTAGGGCACATTGCAAGCAGTTCTGGATGGGAGCAGGCGGCCCACTCTGAGACCATCCTCTCAGTCGCCACACTGGTCTCGAGTCAGTGATCATCCTTGGTGATCATCGTCGCGGATTCGAAAGACTCACCAAGCTCGCAAAGTCCAGCTAGTCCTGTGGTTCCTGTAAGCAGAGACGAAGAGTCTGGCGGCTCTTGAGGCTGCAAGACATCAAAGCTGCGGAGCGCCTGTTGCGCGTGTGGGTTGAAGCTGGGCTGGGCCTCAACTACTTGCAGATCACTTGCCTGCAGCTGTGCTTGCCGAAGGGCGGTTCGCACTGCGTTGTCAACAACGCGTTGGCCATCTGGGTCGCCAACAGATGGTGCAGGTGTCCGGCCTTTCAGAGAGCATGCGCGGATACACACTGCGCCATCCTTCAGGTATGCGTGGGACGTGAGGAATAATATGGACACCAGCACTATCGCGACAGCCACGACCTCTTCGAAGTCAGCTTCCTGGATCAAATGGAACCCGTCCTTTAAGCTTCAACACTTACCTGTGCTTGCCCTTCATTACTCGAAGCAGCCTACTGACGGATCAGCCTCGCTAATTTATACGGAAATATCGCTTGGTAAATGTTACTCTGTCAATCCCAATCACTAGAGCACAGTTGGCGTCTCTGGATCTTATGCACTGGGTCGCCACATAAAGAGCAGAATGGTTGTCGATCTCGAGTACCGGCGCTCCTTCATCCCCGAACACACTGAAGCATGCCCGCGATATTCGCGAGCGCTCATCCAGGAAGCCAGCTATGCTTTCATCTACGTCGCTGTAGGTGACGCCAGCGTCGAGTAGTGCTTTGGTGGCCGCGGACACAGCGAGTTCATCAAGGGTCGCCTCTGTTCTTGATGATCTTCCAATGCCGGCTATGTGGGCGGTGGAAGTATGCATGATGGCAGCGGTGTTCGACAAGGTACCGGTGCCGCGAGAATGGGATGAAGAGGATGTCCACGGCTGATGAGCATGGTTGGACGTCTCGTTGCCGTTTCGTGTACAGACTTGCGCAACAGGAAGGAGGAGGCGAACAATACCCGTCGAGGGGAGTCCGGATACAGCAGCTCCCTGCATCCTGCCTAGACGCCATGCTTTAGCGCGCGCAGCTACCCCACGCTTCTCCATGCGCCAAGTTGTTGCAGGCAGATCTGGCCGTGATCGTCTCGGACGGCCTCTACACACTCAGGGCAAACCTCACATGCTCGAGCAACATCTGGATGACTCTCGAGCCCACCGACATCATGAAAATGCTCTATCCTTCTAACGCCTCTTCTTGATCACTACCACCCGAACAAATCAAATGGCGTCAGCGATACGGCAGGAATCCGTCTCGCGAGATGAACGCCCGCCATCTATTGTGTACGGTCCGGCCACGCCAGTGCCTCTCACCTTGACATTCAGCGAATTACTCGACCACCATGTTGAAGTTCGTGGCGATCAGCCGGCGGTCATATCAGATCCCCAAGGCCTGACAGTGTCCTTCCGGCAACTGCGCGATCGAAGTATACGGCTGGCACGAGCGATGGCCAAGGACGGAGTCGGGAAAGGTGACCTGGTCGCTATCTCGCTGGGAAGCAGAGTCGAGTACTTCGAGACGTTCTTCGCATGTACGAGACTCGGAGCGGCTCTGGTACTACTGAATTACGCCTACACGGACGCGGAGATGCTGGCGCTTCTGAAGACCGTCCGTAAGTCTTATGGCCTTTGACCGATAGCGTACAGTCACTGACCGCATCAACAGAACCAAAGATGGTGGTGGCGTCGCCTGGCTTTGCATATCACGACAATACGCAAACGTTACCGAAGATCGCTGCTGAGGTGCCGAGTGTCAAACGGTTCGTGATCATGGACGACATCGATGGAAAGTATCGTTCATCCGGTCCTTTGGCAAGATCGTGCTCGTATGAGCAATACTTGGAACCATTTGAGGCATCGATCACGGCCCTGCCCAAAGTTTCAATCTCGCCTCACGATATGGTCAACGTACAATTTACCTCTGGAAGCACCGGACTTCCGAAATCAGTTGCACTCTCACACTACAACATCATGAATTGCGGCCGTCATATCTGGCAGCAGACGCGCATGACGGCTCAAGACCGGATCTGCTTACCTGTTCCTCTCTTCCATTCGTTCGGCATGATTGTCGGGATCAGCTCAAGTACCGTCGCCGGCTCAGCCCTTGTTCTGCCGAGTGAGATTTTCAGCGCAAAGAAGACGCTGCAGTGCATAGAGAAATACAAATGCACAGCAATCTATGGCGTACCTACGATGTTCGTCACGGAGATGGCTCTCAAGGAATTCGACTCGATCGACCGGTCGACGATCAAATTCGGTATCATCGCTGGAGC
>NAJQ01000184.1:8083-21015 GCA_005059865.1 Friedmanniomyces simplex
AGACTCATGGGCAGCTTGTTCTGCTTCAGCAGGTAGCTGTACGGGTCTTTACTCTGCGCCTCCACCGCTCCTCGGAACGCCGACAGCGCATCCTGGCTGATGACTCTCGTGTTGGTGAACCATTTCCGGTGCGGTTCTACTCTGGCATTCGGCTTTTCCCACCCTTGGAAGGAAGCGGCTTTCGTGATCTCGCCTTTTGCGTTGCGCTCGGCTTTCCCTTCCTTGAACATGTTCAACGTCTTGACCTTCTTGGCGGAGCGGTAGAAGTTTTCGCCTTTCGTGCGCACGTTGGACATGCCATCGTTGGTCTTGCCCTGCCGTTCCCGGCGGGCTCCTTCCTTCTTGCCGGTACCCATGGTTGCGGTGAAAACTAGATGCCAAACGAACGGGAGTGTGGAGGTGGTTGGGGTGGATGTATTGTCCTGGTCGCAACCGCAATATATGGCGAACTTCTTCAATTTGATGCCAAGACAAAAGTTCGAGGTCCGAGCTCACCTCCGCCATCTCCGCAGAAGATGGAACGAACATGAAGCCAATGCACTACTACGACAGCCGTCACTGCTTTCACACCTCACAGCTCATCATGCCTCCCAAACCGCTCACCATACCCTATCGCCCATGGAAATGCCCTCAATGCCGTACCTTTTCCGCCACAACGTCTGACCGTCAGCTCGGCCCTGAACACCCCGATTACATCCCCATCCCTCAGCCTCCCCAGCAGACCCTCCCCGACCGGCCCTTCATCAAAGGCCGCCTGCCCATACCTCGCGATGTCTTCGCCGGCGCTGAAGGCAAAGACAAGAGTAGCCCCGAATGGCTCGATCCTCACACCAAACCCCGACGCAAGAATATCCGCGTCCAGGCCGGCAGCAGAGAGGAATGGAAGGTCAAGATGTCTGATATGCGGCGCCAAAACTTACGCGAAGGGCTCGTGAGTCTCAAGGCGAGACGTGACACGGAGCAGCACGCATTGAAGACGAGAAGCGAGCGGAATCAGCGGGAGAGAGAGGAGGCGCTCACGCGACCAGAGAGGGAAGACGACCGCTTGACGGCGCCGAGTCATGGCTTGGACCTGGATCACCTCTTTCACGGCTACATCGCTGGCTCGCCGGGTGTTCGTCCGGATCCCACACGCGATGAACGCATCGCCCGCATGCGCGCCAACGTCGCCGCCCGCGCCGAGGCCGCCCGCGCAGAACGCGCATTCCATGTCAATACTCTGTACATGAATGCTCGGCATTTCATCGTCACACCCCAGCAGCTGGACGCCGCGGTCGACGAAGCGTTCGGGACGCCGGAGAACCCCATCAAGTTCGGGGACCCGCACTCGAGGGCGGACATGGAGAATGCGGCGAGTATGTGGGCGTATGGCAGGCCGGATCGCGTGCAGGATATGCTGGACCGGGCGAATGGGGTGAGGGGCATGAGAGCGATGGATGGAGCGGGAGGGTACAGTGTGATTAATCGGGATCGGATTAGGAGGATTGCGGAGGTGTTCACAGGCGGGAAGATGGAGGATGCAGATGAGGCGACGAGGTAGATTGCGTTTCGAGAGTGCAGCGTACGGTCGTACTTCGGTTGAAATTACATGCGGGCGTCGGTGAGTCTCAATTCGGCGTGGCCTACTCTCAGCATACTGCCCGCGCAACGTAGCTATTCAACGACTTTGGACGTATCCATGTGTCTACATGCACCCCTTTCCAACGTCGCGCCATGAGATTCCTAGTCAGCTTTTCGCTGACACAGATTAGTGACTGCGCAAATGACCATCAGCGGTCGCTCCTTCCATTTCCGATATCGCGTGCTGCCTCGCGGAGTCCGTGCTTGAGCTTTCTCTCTAGCGTGTCCGCGTATTGCTACCTTCACCTGCACACATATTGAAGCCCGCATCACTCGCACACACAAACACAGACACCGACAATCGGCTCCGCGTACGGAATACGTACCCTGAACACCGCCTCAGCCATGGAGACGACACACTCAGCCAACGCAATGCGAAGCAGAGTCGATCCGATGACCGGCGCGAGAATGTCCGAGAGCTACGATTCATGGGCCGTGCTGAAGGCAGAGATCGAAGACCTCATCATGGAGTACACGACACCAGAAGCTGGGAAGCCGCCCTTTTCAACAGCTCAGCTTGTGGTGATGGCTGGCATTTGCAGTCATGAGGCGACGGCTACCGAGACCACCACCATGCGCTGGATCCTGCGCAGCTTTCCCTATTACTCACGACAGGCGATTGAGGCATACATTGCAGCACATCAGGCCTTCCACGATACTGCAACCCTGAGCGGGTAGTGCTAGGTATACCCGAGGCTCTGGAAAGTTACGACATTCCTTTGGTGAAGACCGTTACCGAATCCAATGATGACTCCGGGACGTCATACCTCGTCCCAGTCATGCCAGCTCGGATATTCCTCCGCGACATGCTTGAGCCCGAGCATCACGGCACATTCCGCTTTCTGGACCTGCCACCGGAGTTGCGTAATGTGATCTATGAGATGGTGCTGGTCTTCGACAAGGGGGGTCTCGCGGTCTCGCATGGCATACACGGAACGAGTCTTCGTCTCTCATGCCGCGAAACCGAGCGATACTTCGCGGATGATGGAGCTAGATTAGCCCGGACAACCAATCTGGTTCAGGTTACTGCGCCACCGCTCGAAAACATGTTGGCATTGTTGCCAACATGCAGGCAGGTCTACACAGAGGCTATGCCGTACTTCTACCGTGACAATCAGTTCCGTTTCGAAAACCAAGACCATTTCGCTGACGCAATGTACTGGCTCTCGGATTACCGTAGGAAGCATCTGTCGAAATTATACCTCGACTTCCGCTCATCCCACAGTGCGGGAGCGCCGTTCTTGCGCAGAATACTCGAGGGTATGTCGGCGGACCAGCGGCTCAGGAGGTTGGAGATAGTCTTTGGGCATGACGACGACTGGTTGAAGATGAGGGCTCGGCAGCGCAGAGGAATGGGCATCGAGCAGAAAAGCACTTTCACCAAAGTCCAGCAGATCCCCATCATGCCGTCGCTGGCCCTGTTTGCGTCGTGCGCTGAAGACTTGGTCATCACGGGACACTGTCCGAAGATTAGGACGTACATCCGAGCTGAGGTGGCAAGATCGCGAGAAGCGGAGATGGCAAGGCTTGCGCAGATGGAAGCGGCATCGGCACCAGGGAAGAGGAAGCGTACGAGCGGTAAAGTTGGAGGCAGTGTCAAGGCGGTTGAGCCAGCGAGGAAGCGGACCAAGAGGCAAGAAGCGATCGCGGCGAATGCGGAGGCGGAGTTGTAGGATTTTCCCTTGCGCAAGACTGAGGGTGCCGGAGGAGGTAACGCACGAGTGCAAGAAGCAAGCGGGTTGCTCAAGCGATAGGCCTTACAAGACATGATACAGCAGCGGGCTGTCGACACTGCGATGCATGCTCATGATCAATCAGCGAAGCGGCTAATCAACGACTGCGTTCCGTTACTTGGTCTCTCCCTCTCCTCGTCCTTCCCAAATCGTGGCGGTCTTGCAGTTCTTCCCAGTTCCGCTATCAAGACATCCGCAATCGGCCCGAGCCATCACAGGGATGCCGAATCTGAAGCCGACTTCACCTTGCGACTTCCTTCTTCTCTTAACGCACCTTCTCAGTACATTAACATTATCGACGGTGCCGGTCACCGCCTGCCAGCCGGCATCTCTGCACTCGATGAAAGCTCCTTACAGGCGATGCGTAGCAGCACAGACGTACCTTTCGACCATCTGTATTCTTTCTCTTTTCCCCGACCTGGGCAAAACTCGTAACGGGCGCCCATCGACAAATCATTGACGAGCGAGAGACTTACGTGGGCGCTTTCCACTCTTCGCTGGTCTGATGCGTGATACCTCGGGCCGTGATTGCCCTTTTCACCTTCATGGTAAGATATGGGCAACTGCCTCTCGGACCGCTTTCGTCTGATAACACAGCACCTGCATTTGCCGTACCAGCAGTCCATGTACCCAACGACGACGTGGCTTACCATTGCAGTCTCACGCTTTCCGGAGCATGGCCCACACGCTTCCGTATGTTGGCGTAGCACCTACCGGTTGATAGAGGCATGAGGCCAATGCGACTGCTCAACGCAGCAGCACGGCTTCCCTAAGCACAGTGCAACTGCCTCGACTTGATCGGAGTTACCGGTGCCGAGTACCGCATGCAGCAGTCGCTCTACAGAACTGGAAGGGTCAACGAGGGGCCTCCTGCTCGTTGAAAGTACTTTGGGCAGGCAGTGTCGTAACGCTGGGTAAACAGCAGGCCCGCGCGGTCTTGCTTATATACTTCCTTTCTTCCAACTCGAATTCTTCTTCCTTTCACATTCCAGACATCCCAACTTTCAGCAGCTTTACCCAGCACCATTGTGAGCCTCATACACCCTCACCCATCCTCCATCATCATTGACATGTATGAGCTGACTGTCATCGACAGATCCAAGCATACTCCATCGACTCCACCACTCCACACATCCGACCACACCATCCGACAACATGAAGACAACTACCACAGCCCTCGCCCTTGCGGCTCTCTCGAACGCTGCCGTCCTCGACAAAGCCAACCTCCACAAGCGGGCACCGGCCTACACCGTCATCGAGAGCGAGGCGATCAGCTACACCGCCGGTATCGCTGTCGTCGGCGGCATGACCTACTCGTGGTCCGACGGGCTCCCTCCCAAAGCCACGGCCCGCGACGGCTACCACAAGCACACCGTCATCGACGGCGCGACATACGACTACTCCGCCGATGCCACCGAGACGCACTATGTCATGGCCCAAGGTACCTGCACCGCCGGTGTTGACATCGGTGCCGGCGAGACCAGCGTGTGGTCCAACTACCTTCGCCCCAGAGCCACGCCTGCGATTGCGGCTGGCTGGTACGTCGACCCTCCCATCACCCACCCACCCGTCACTCACTGCATCATGCTGCCTGCCTCCAGCTGCTTCAACATCGATGCCTTCAGCAACGGCGGTCCCGGCGGTCCGGTTTGCCAGCTCGGCGACGGTCAGAACCGCATCGGTCAACATGGTCTTCCGCAGGGCAAGTACTGCCTGGACAACAACGGCGGTCAGTCACTCATCTACCTCACCGCTCATGACGAGTACTGACTCCCCGCAGGTCTTACCGACGCCCACGGCCGTGGCTGCATCCTCACTCCACCGACCACGCAGTAGCAATGCGATGATGGTGCTTCGCCTACCCAAGGCTTCTCGATGAGCTGCAACGGCACCATGGCCTACAAGGGCTCCGACAGCTTCTACTCGTGCCCGACCGGTGACCACGGCGGCTGGAACATCTACTCGAAGCCCGTCAAGGGACAAGACAAGTGCATGCCGATCTCGCTGAAGGCCGACGCCTGCTTCCATGGCTGCGCCTCGAGCACGAAATCCTGCAAGCCGACCCCCAAACACAAGTCCATATCCACGTCCACATCCACGTCCACATCCACGTCGACCACCTACACCACCACAACACGGACCACAACCACGACCAAGTGCTCGCCATCCAACGCGCCACCGCAGACCATCACCTCCACATCCTGCTCCACGATGACGCTGTCGACTCCCATTCCCGCACCGCCAATGTCGTCCTCGAGCTCCAGCACTGCCCCGCCGGCTCCAATGGCGACTTGCCCTGCCGACCTGATCGGTAGCAATTTCGAATTCCCGCATCTCATCGTCCACATGGACCAGCAGCAGCAAGACAAGGCGCTCGGCAACAGCTTGAACGGTACCGCCGCCGGCAGCATCTCGTCGATCTTCAACTTCGATATCCCGGCCGCGGATGCAGGCAAGACATGCTCGCTCAACTTCCTGTTGCCGGCTGAGGGCACGATGCAGACGTCGAGCTACAAGCTCAGCGGCAACGGCTCAGTCGAGTTCGCTGTCCTCGAGTCACCGGCCACGAAGGATACCACGTACGCCACTGCGCCGCTCGTTCAAAATTACCTCAGCGGCCTCGACCTCGTCCCGGGCAATGCCTACAACGTGTCATCGTACCCATGCCCGGCTGGCCAGACCGTGAGCTTCTGGATGTACGCCACCGGCGACACCAAGCTGGAGTACTTCCAGGACTTCAA
The DNA here is from genome assembly GCA_005059865.1 of Friedmanniomyces simplex. Classification (NCBI taxonomy): domain Eukaryota; kingdom Fungi; phylum Ascomycota; class Dothideomycetes; order Mycosphaerellales; family Teratosphaeriaceae; genus Friedmanniomyces; species Friedmanniomyces simplex. Next base: position 14,178 of record NAJQ01000184.1, read on the forward strand.
CCCTTGCCGTAAGCCTGCCGCTCTTCTCCTCGCCGCCGTCCGATCCCATGCTAACTCGCTCGCAGCTGTTGGCCTTTACGTCACCGTCGAATAAGCGTGAGACGCCCGTCATTGGCTCTGCTCTGATTGCCTTCTTCTACTCGACTAATACCGTCCGTACCACCTCGCCCTCGCCGTCACCATACCACACCATACTGACATCTCACAGCGTCTTCTTCCCCGCTTGATCACCTAACGATAACACGAACATGACGCCGCCCACCGAGGGTGCCTTCGGGGTCTCGGCGCTGCTGGGATGCAATTAATGATGGATGGCTCACACGGCCTTGTTTTCTTTGGTTTTGGCAGTGGGTTTAATTGATGGCTCGCACTACGGAGTGCATTGCAAGCTGCGGGCCTTGTTGTTAATACTTGTATCGACATGGAAGTTTGTTTACTTTCGCTCCTTCCACTTGTGCTCTTACTGTTGCGGGTCCACTCTCCGGCTGGCTTCGGTGTGAAGCTTGCCACTCACCTTCCACCTTCACTCTTGCATGTGCTTCATTATCCCGCCTTGCCGAGCCGGACATACTCAGCGTGCACGTCGGCGGATATTATCCGGCAGACGAGGTGCAAGTCCTTTCGACTTACATCCTTCATCTCACTGACACGCTCTTCTAGGAAAGAGCGTTTGACAACATGGCCGTCCGAGCGGTCTTCAACACCTACGAGCTTGTCGAGCAGATCATGCTGCATCTCCCACGAGTTTACATCTACCGCGCAGCCCAGATCTCCAAGACCTGCCACACCGTCAGAGCCGAATCTCCAGCCCTTGCTAAACTCATCGCGCCCGTGAAGCCCCTGACCGCCGCCGATATCAAACCCTTCACCCCAACCGAACTCATGCAATTCGGCGCTCCTGGCGGGGCTCCAGGCTTTGACTCCTTCTTCACACAGCCCGAGTTCGACACCACCTCTCTGGACAGAATCGCAGAACTATACGCTGCAGGCAAAGCCATCCGGCCCATGGACACCATACCCTACCAGACTAAACGTTTAAGCGTCAGGCCTCACTACGCTTCCTCCGGCAACGGCAACTGCGGAGACGTTCTCAACGTTCACCCGGGATTGACGCCCAGCTACGGCAGACCCAACCCCTACGGAACGCTCGTCACGCTGCATATTCCGATGATGATGAAGAATCCAAAGACGAATGCTTGGGCTTGCCCACCAGGCGTGTACGTTACCGATCCGCCGGTCACTGAAGCGCGCATGGGCGTGTTCTGGAGAGGCAGGACAGTTGGCTCGACGATGGCACGTTGTAGCCGTGGTCTGACGCTTTGGGATTTAGTGCAGGCGCAGAAGGACATTTTTGTGGATGGCAGGGTTGTTAACGCGCTCGTGCCTTTGGGCTATTGGGGCGAGCTGGAGTGCGTGGCGGAGATCACGATGGGGGTTGACGCAGGGAGATTGCGCAGTGGGGTGAGTGGAAGTTGGTCGATGAGGAGGGAGTCGGGCATTGACACGGGTCATTGAGATTAGGTTTGCCATGTTTGGAGGGCACAGGCACCGTCGATGAAGACGCCCTAGCATCCTATCGACGAAAGCCACCGCGTCGTCCCCGCGTCCTTGGCTTGCCATAGATAGGTCGACTAGGTCTACGTGGCCCACCGTGCTCGGACTCAGCTACCTCAACCTCGCTATCCTCGCTCTCCTCCTCCGCCGAGCCTCCAGGCTCGAAATCGTCCGACTCGTCCTCCGCACCCGGCCCAGCGTCAATCTTCCGCGGCCCATCGTCAGCTATGTTATATGCCGATAGACGAGCCTCAGCCGACTGCACATCATCGAGGTCTATTTCACCCTCGCCCTCCCGCTCCGGAAGTGCCGACTTCCGCGACGGTCTCCTGCCAGCGCCAAACCGCGCACCCCCGTGCTTCCCCAACGTCGTCGTCTCCGTCTTCACCGCACGGCCCTTCTGCTGCTGGCCCGCGGCCTTCGTCGCCCGCGTATTACCTTGATCGTCCCTCACCCGCGCGACATCGTAGAATTCCTCTCTTAAAGCGTTCGCCCGATGCGTGCGTGGGACGGATTTGATTGCCTTTTTACCGCTCAGCTGCTCCTCCGGGAACTGCGGGCCGTAATCGAAGAACAGCTCGTCCCCGATCTTGATATCCTCGTTCGCGAACAGAGCGATGCGCTGGGCGGTGTTGACGAGGAAGACGCGGGGGTAGAGGTTGCCGACGCTCCCGCTGGCGTGATTGATGAAGCGGATTTTCGTCCCGAAGTACGTGCTGTCGACCTCCTGCGACTTGTTCAGGGAGAACAAGTAGCTCAGCTTCTGGTGCTCGTAGACCGCGCCGCGGCGATCCGCCTCGGCCTTGTCGATCAGCTCGCCCTTGTACTCGCCCACGAACTCGTGCTTCTTGATGTTCTCGCCAGCGTACAGGCCGAGACCGTGGATCCGGCTGTCGCCGACGACGGTACGCTTTGGAACCCTACGCTGTATGCTCGCATGATGGCATCGCTTGCGCAGGATATCGGTATCATAGCGGTTGAGGGGGTCAAGTACGTCTTCGACGCCGCATGTGCCGCACAGGTCTGGATCGCACTCACGACCGAGGCTGAAGCAGAAACAGCGGTCATCCTCGAAGCATATTATGCTCTGATTCTTCCTTAGCTTGTCGTGCCTGCAAGTGCAGCCTTGATATTTGCGCGAGCAGTTTGAAGAACAAGCGCATGTCTTCTCGCAGGCGAGCATCTCTGTGAAGCACGAGCACAGCGCGTCCTCGCATGAAGTCCCCGGGTGATTGCAAGGCTGGAAGGGCTCTCGCTCTTCACTTTCGTACACGAAGCCTTGCCAGTACTGAAGAGTCCGCTTGTTCACCGGCCCTGCCTGCTCACCCTCCGTCATCTCCGTTCGGGGAGCTAATGCGGTGCGCGTCCGATGATTCACGTTCAACGGCTGCACAATGTCCGTAAGAACAGCAGGGTCCATTTCGTCCTCGTCATCGGCATCTTCGTATTCTTTGAGGGCCCCGTGGTAGGGGCAATCCAATCGTAGGCAAATGCCGCAAGTCAGCTTGTCGAGATCTGCGGTGGCGTCGTCACTTGTTTCGTCCTTGACGGCGTCATACATATGTCGCCTCGCGACATGCCACAAGCTGAACTTCGTCATTCTCAGGAAGTTCTCGCATAGAGCGGCTGCCTTTGCAAGCTTCTCGGGAGTAGACGGTGCCAACGACGACAGCACGATGGGCGTTCGCTCGGCCTTGCGAGTAAAGTCCTCCTTACAGCTCTCTTCGCGACGCACGAGGGCTTGCAGGGCGTCCTCATCCGTACCAACATCCGGGCCCGGGTCGCTCTCAAGCAGAAACCTCAGTACGTCGGCCCAAGTGATTTCCAGATCCCGCAGAGCACTCTCCACGTATTCCTCAATCTCGTGCGCCTGCGCGAGCCGAAGAAGCTTCTTAGATCGCCCATCGACGTCTAGCTCATACATTTCCTTAAGACCTCCGCCCTTCGCGCTATAGTCGAACTCGTCGTGGAAGTACGGCCAAGCCTGCATAGTCGTGACGTTGGGCGCGAGGAAGTTGTCTTTGATACTAACGTAGTGCGCGTAGCTCGGCATATCGATCGGGGCGTCAATGCCGACGACTGGGCATGCGAAAGTGGTCTTCATGCCTTTGCCCGCAGTCGACATTGGCTGGACTTGGAACTTGACGAGTCTTCCCGCTGGGGCGCCCTTGGCGACATTGGTCAACTTCAGCGGCTTGAGGTTCGCGAATGAGTACGGTACATCGGCTTTGTCGTGTGCAGATCCTGCTGCTGCTGCTGCGGGCCTGACCTCCAAAGAGAGACGGGCCCGCTTGAGCAGCACTCTATTCCAGTACTCGTTGTCCCCTCGGAGCTCTTCCAGATACTTACCGAGCACGGACTCAACTTGCTTAGACAAGCCCAAGGCCGCTATTGGAGACGCCGACATTTGTGCCGGACGTGAATCAGGTGCCGTCTCCGAACCGAATCCCACCACGTCTCGCTCACTCGCGAGTGCCTTGTCCCTCGCTTCAGCCGGAACAGCCCGTTTATCAACTGGTAGAACGTCTCGCAGAGCCCCAATATGCGTGGTTCCAGTTGCATTGCAGTCTTCTCCGTCAGAGTGCGCCGAGTCTACCCGGTCTTCAGGACACTTTGCACGCTTCTTCTGTGCGGGGCTGGTAACAGTGGGCCCGAGCGGATCTTGTCGCTTTCCTGATTGTGGGAGCGTCCTAGTACGTTCAGGAGTCTGCTTCTCGATCCTTGCATCAAGCTCGTCAACCGCTGCGTCCTTCACGCTCGATACAGCAGCCGTCGCCAACTTTTGACCTTCGATTCTTGGGGCAGGATCCTTTTCTTGACTCTGCGACTTATTACCAACCCCTGCCTCCGCCTGGGCCGGAGCGTCCAGCTGAACGCGCTTCGCCGCGACGGGTGTTTCCGGACACTCATCTCGAGGTGGACTCTGAGCCTTAGCCGGGGTTGCGGTGCGCTTTCCTGTGTCCTTCTTGTCTTTGGTAGCCGCCTGGCCGTTTGGCCAAGCCCTAGGTGTCGAGGGAAGAGCCTTAGTAGCGTTGGGCTTCGTGCGTTTGGTGGCCGATACGATTTCAACGGGGTCATCATCATCGTCTTCGTCGCTTATGAGATCAACGACGTCTTTTGACTGCCTCGGTTTTGACTTCTTCGGCGGGGACCCAGTCAAATCAATAGAAGGCTGCGAGGATGCAGTTTTACGCGCAGGTGTCTTCGAGGGCTCTGACGTCCTCGGCGCAGACGGCTGTCTGTCGATTTCGGCTGGTACGCGCCCACTTGACGACGGCCCGTCAATACTCTGAGTATCGAATCTCTGCCTTTTAGTCGGCCATGGTGAAGGCGCACCCTCGCGTGGCCGCTTCACGCCTGCTAGGCTTGCTGTCGCTTTTGCAGAGCTTGAGCGTAGGCTTCCAGCGGAAGGCGTAACACCCGCACAGTCGACTGCCACCGCACTCTCGGTCTTGCGTGCTCCGGCCTTAGCTCCAGAGCTCGGGTCACCGTCCTTAGTTGATGACGAGCCATTGGCATGTGACTGCATGTGCGCAGTCTTCGGCGTTGACTCCTTAAGCGTTTCCAGAGTAGACTTAGATCGAGAATTCAGCAACATCAAGCCTTCACGCACGCTGCCGAACGTCGCTTTGCCACGAGGTTCGGTTGGATCGCTCTTGCTGGCAGTGGCGTGATTCTTGCTACCAGTGGCATCGTTCGTACGGTCGTTGGAGCGGTCCGGCAGTCCTTTGACGGCGGCAATGTCCGCGCGGGGGCCAAACACAACGTTCCCTCGCTTCGCGCCGTTTGCGTTGTCGGGACGTTTCCGGCGTGTTTGCTGGTCGCGTGTAGGCTCGTTGTCATCGCCGTCGTCCATGGACAGGTCGACCACGGGCCGAGGCATGACTGATATTGAGCCCTCGGCAGTCCGATTGTTCACAATGACAGTGTGTGGGAGCTTGATGTTGAATGAGCGGTTGTTGCCGGCCAATCTCCTCTGGATCTCCTGCAAGACCGCGGCGTTGACGGGGATGGTTTTGCGCCGCGCATTCGTGTCGTAAGCATGCAGAACGCCTCCAGAAGACAGGTACTGAATGAAGCTCATCAGCCTTGGCCACAGCCACCAATCTTCACCACTTTCACTACTGTTTTTGGGGGTGACAGAGATGGTTTGATGTTGGAAAGGGCTCACCTTTAGCGGCCGCCGCCGCTCACTATTGGTCACAGCTTCTTCCTTGTGACTCGCGTCGCGTCGAAGTCGCTGGCTACGACGCGTCACTACGTGAATGCCGTGCTTGAAGGTGAAGTAGTTGGACAGTACATGTATGTAGCGCACACTAAGTTGATATAAAAGAATGCAGGTTTAGCAAAAAATCGAAACGGAGGTTCACATTTCGAGTGCACGGACACTCTTGGCAATCACGATATAGTGGAGCTCAATGGTGGCACAAGAGCGGACACACGCATGCGGCGGCATTCCCATGTGGGCCGAATAGGTCTGATGAAGCGAAGTAAACAAGTCGTCCCGCGAGGACCCCATCGATCTCCAGGTGATTACTCCTCATTCAGTTCGCCAAAAAAACACATCGCTAGGCAGCTCGTTCCCTACAATCCCTCAAAACCATCGGGTTTCGTTATACATTTACCTCCCAGGAGACACTCATGCTTGTTGAGGCCGCCTTCTATCTCTCCCTAGCTTCAGCTCAGCTCTAAGACTCTTTTGGCAACCTCGTCCTCTGTACATGTACTAATTGACATCACGGGTCCGCTTGCTGCCGCACTAATACCCCTGATATAGTTGCCATGTGGCAACACAACTCGATCTCCCTCACCCGGTCGTCGGAGAAGTCTGGGGTCTCTTACCGCAACGGGCCAATCACTGGGTCCGGTCCGCTATCTCGTGGAATCCATGTTGCGAGACCTGTCCCCTCGCTGGCGTCTGATGAAGTGGTGCACATCCTCCTACTTCAAGTTTACCGATGTGCCAGTAGCTTCCGCATTGCAGGGGACGCCGGGAACAAGTGTTGATCCTGGGCACGGTAAGCCGTTCAGCTGGTCGAACTTTCCTTCCTCATTGACGATGACGACCAGCTCCGGTATGCCTTCCCTTCGAATTCATCTATTCGGCCGGTTCGCGTATCTTTCACCAACAAGGCCACAGGCAACTCTCGAAACGGGAGTATCGACGTTATGCATCGACCAATCAACACCAGCCAGATGCCCATCCACCTCAATCCATCTCCTCCAACCCCTTCACCCCATAATCCTCCGGCACCAAAACCCCGACCAAACAACTCCCCAGCAT